>CATKHJ010037528.1:0-23940 GCA_949750685.1 Vernicia montana | reverse complement strand
CTATTAACTACTTCAGTTTGCCCATCGGTTTGAGGGTGACAAGTAGTAGAAAATAGCAACTTAGTACCTAACTTTCCCCACAACACAGGCCAAAAATGGCTCAAAAACTTAACATCTCTATCACTAACAATGCTTTTAGGTATGCCATGTAAACGCACAACTTCTTTGAAAAACAAATCAGCAATCAACTTAGCATCATCAGTTTTATGACATGGTATAAAATGAGACATCTTACTAAATCTATCAACCACAACAACTTAACTTGATGTTGAACCCTTGGATCTTGATGTGTAGGCTGCTCCATAACACTATATGGTATGTCTACTGACTACAACTTTCTTAAAATCTTTGGATGTACTTGTTTTGTTTTACTTCAACCTCATGAGTACACAAAACTAGAACCTCGTGCTTGTCTCTGTTGTTTCCTAGGATATGGAATCGAACATAAAGGTTATCGATGTTGGGATCCTATTTCCCATTGATTGCGTATCTCTCGTCATGTTGTCTTCTGGGAAAATACTATGTTTTCTAGTATTTCTAAATTTCATGACTCCAGTACTGATCGTATTTTTACTAATCCATCTGTGGAGTTCTTTCCATTTGATGATACAGCCGTATCAACCAATTCAACAACAACACCTGATTCTCCTACCCCGAAAATGGTCTCGTCTGCAGAGAATGTGCCTGCTATCACTGAACCAGTGCCTGTTCCTACTTTTCCTCCATCAATTGAGGAACGTCGTCATTCTACTCGGGTAACTCAAAAACCAGTCCATTTTATTGATTATCATTGTTATTCTAGTTTTCTTTCTATGCATGAGCCTCATAATTACTGTGAGGCTAGTTCTCACCCTCTTTGGCAGCAAGCAATGGCAGAAGAAATCTAAGCTCTTGAGAAAACTAATACTTGGGACTTAGTTGATCTTCCTACAGGAAAAACTCCAATTGGTTGTAAGTGGATTTACAAAATTAAAACTCATTCTGATGGATCAGTCGAGCGATATAAAGCACGATTGGTTGTCAAAGAATATACACAAGAATATGGAATTGACTATGAAGAAACCTTTGCTCCTGTTGCACGATTAACTTCCGCCCGATGTCTTTTAGCCATTGTTGTTGTTAAACACTGGCCACTTAGTCAGATGGATGTCAAAAATACCTTTCTTAATGGAAATTTGCTAGAAGAAGTTTATATGCATCCTCCACCTGGCTATTCCTCTTCACATAAAGTTTGTAGACTCGAGCATGCACTATATGGTCTCAAACAAGCCCCGCGAGCCTGGTTTGCTAAATTCAGTTCAACACTGGAAGAATTTGGTTTTCACTCTAGTCCTCATGACTCTGCCTTATTCATCAGACAAACATCTACAGGCATAACTCTCTTGCTATTATATGTTGATGATATGATCATTACAGGGAATGATGTTACTGGCATTTCTGATCTCAAACTACTTCTTCATTGTCAATTTGAGATGAAAGATCTTGGCTCTCTCAGTTATTTTCTGGAACTTGAAATCTCTTGTGATTCAACTGGCTCCACTCTAACTCAGACAAAATATGCTTCTGATTTTCTTTCTCGTTCTGAAATTACAGACAATAAAACTTTTTCCATACCCATTGAATATAATATTCGTCTAACTGCAACTGATGGCTCTCTGCTAGAAGATCCTACTTTATATAGACAATTGGTTGGAAGTTTAATCTATCTCACAGTCACTAGACCGGACATTGCATATGCTGTTCATGTAGTCAGTCAATTCATGTCTGCACCACGATCCAATCATTTTGCTGCAGTTCTTCGCATACTTCGCTATGTTAAAGGAACATTATCTCAAGGATTGTTTTTCTCATCTACATTCTCTTTAGTTTTATCAGGTTATTCTGATACTGATTGGGCAGGAGATCCAACCGATCGACGATCGGTAACGGGTTATTATTTTTTTCTTGGAACATCACTCATTTCTTGGCGCAGTAAGAAACAGTCGGTTGTAACTCGCTCAAGTACTGAAGCGGAATATCGTGCCTTAGCTGATGCAAGTTCGGAACTTCTATGGCTTCACTGGCTTCTTAATGATATGGGGGTTAGACAATCTGCAGCCACTATCCTTCATTGTGACAATCGCAGTAGTATTCAAATTACTCGTAATGATGTCTTTCATGAACGAAAAAAGCATATAGAAATTGATTGTCACTTTGTTCGACATCATATTCTTTGTAATACTCTTCACTTAACCTCTGTCACCTCTGCCAATCAAGTTGCTGATATATTCACAAAATCACTACTTCCAGCAAGACTTCAAGATCTGCGTCGCAAACTGAAGATGTCTTCTTTACTACCTTGAGTTTGAGAGGAGGTGTTAGCTGTATATACGTTGTTAGTAAGCTGTGTTAGAATAGTTAGAGTAAATAGTCAATAGTCGGTTATATTAGTCAAGAAGTGTTAGCTGCTTGCTAACTCCACATGCTCATTTCCTTTTGTCAAGCCACCATTTAAGCCTGTAAATCTGCTCACAATAATGCTTCTGAACTCTATAAATAGGTTGTATCTAATGTAACATGATAATAAAAAAAAAAAAAATACAGAAAAACTCATTTCTCAGATAAATTATTATTCTACTAATCTTTCTTCTCAATTAACATAATCAAACACATATTTTTATTCCTTTTATTTTTTTTATTTTTTCTTTGAATTGATACTTCCTGCAGCCTACAAAATCTTATATATTTGATTCCTAATAATAATGAAAGTTGACGACACCAAATACTCATACATTGTAATCTTAAACACCTACGTACCATATTACTTTAGAACTTGTTTAATTAGCTGAATTAAAATAATCTAATTATTAATTTTTAGAGGATTAACGCCCAATAAAAATTATTAGGGAAGATACTGGCCAGAAGTTCAATTTTCAATATTCAAAAATATCATATCCAATTATTTCAATTTTGAAGATTCAAAAATCATGTCCAATTATTTCACTCAAGTCTTCATGGCCAATTTTCAATATTCAAAAATCATATCCAATTATTTTTATTATTTTTTTAATATGGAGAGAGGGAATTAAACAAAAATCTATTTTCGAGATCATATATGCATGTGGTAAGCAAAATCGAACCGAACTGATTAGTTTGATTCGGTTTGATTTTTTGAGTGGTTCGATTTTTTAAATAGTAAACCGAATTAAATTTAGGTTTAGTTTGGTTTTTACCAAAAAAAATTTGGTTTGAACTGAACCGACCTATATATATATATATTTTAATATATATTATTAATAAAAATATATATATAGTTTATTAAAATAAAAAGAAAAAAAATAGTCAAATTGAATTGAACCGAACTGAATTTTTTCGGTTTGGTTTGGTTTGATTTTATATAAATTTCAATTTTAGTTCGATTTACTTAAAATATATGTTCGATTTTTTAATTTTTCGATTCGATTCGATTTTAAACTGAACTGACTATTTGATTAGTCCTATATATGCACTTACCTCTAGAGGAAAAATTCTTAGGTGAAGTAAGTTTTTGATGTACAATTATTTCAATTTTTAAGATTCAAAAATTGTGTCCAATTATTTCACTGAAGTCTTTTGACCATTTTTAGAAGAGAATTTGATGGTTCAAACTCCAAATTTAGATGCTAACATTGGTCATGCATCATGTGATACATCAGCTGCCTAATTTTCAATTGTCTCATTGCTCAGTGTAAGTTATCTCTTCACCCAAATGGGCTTTAAATTGTCCATTGGGTTCAAAGAACTCTTGTGTGCATTAATTCATGCACTGATTATATAGCATAGTGATATTTGATCTAATAGTTGAATAGTAGTTCATATCATAGTGATCCATCTGTCCAAAATATTGGAGACTAACTATATCATAGAAAGTGAGGATTTATGAACTGGGAAGCAAGTTGGGCTTAATTTCTTTCAAGTTTTATGCCCATTGGTGTTATTTGGGCAAAAGGGTTAAATTAGTTTTTGAACTTGGCACCTGAGGACAAACAGGACAAAATCACTTTTTTTGTCATTAAAGTTTTTATACTTGGTAATTTTTGTCAAATTAGTCCTTAGTCAAACTTTGGGCAATGCATGTGCTATAAAATCAGACGAAATAACGTTAATTTCATAAGTAACGTTTGACATAATTTTTCGAAAAAGTGCTTTTCTAAAAAAAAAAATTCAGTTTTGAAAAAATAAGTGAATAGATATTTTTCCAAAAAATATGATTGAAAAAAAAATTTCAAAAAAATTAAAAAAATAATCAATTAAATAAAAAAAATTCAAAAAGTGCTATTTAATCTCTAAAAACTATTATGTGATTAATTAATATATTAATGATTGATGAAAATTAAATACAGCACGATACTAATTTATGTAATTATAAGTTAGGTTTTAATTTTTTATCGCCCCTTGTTAGATTTTCTAATTCGCCCCTGTTTGAATGTTATTTATAGATATTAATGAAAGATATTTTGGATTTTGCAATTCTTATGTTCATTTGATTGTTTAATTTTTGCTTTGTTCCTGAAATTTAATTTTTAATACTAAATAAAGATGTGTATAATGATCAACAAAATATCATCATTTTATTAAAACATTTAATCATTACACAAAATCGAAAAATAATTTTTACTCATATCACTAAAACTTAAATTTAATTGATTATTATTATTAGTCTGTAAACTAAAAAATATATTTTTTGAATTTTTTATTTAATTGATTAATTTTTTTTTTTAAAACTGTTTTTTTTTTTCAATCCTACTTTTTGAAAAAACATCCTATTTTTTCAAAAATACTTTTCAAAATTAAAAAAATTGAAAGAAAAAAAAAATTAGAAACACTTTTCTGAAAAGCTATGCCAAATGGGATTTATGAAATTAATGTTATTTCGTCTGATTTTATAGCACAAGTATTGCCCAAAATTTGACCAATGACTAATTTGACAAAAATTATCAAGTATGAGGATTTTGATGACAAAAAAGGTGATTTTATCCAAATTTGTCCTCATGTGTTAAGTTCAAGAACTAATTTGGTCATTTTACCGTGTTATTTGAATATGGGACTGATTATTTGGGTAATTAAAAGAGGAATTAAGAAATCTGAATGTTTGATAATTTCATGAGTTAGAGTTTTTAATAGTCTCTCCGTTCTAAAATATTTGTCATTTAAAATTTAGATACACAAATTAAAAAAAAATTTAAATTGTCACAATTCAAAGATAAAAAACTGAAAAAATAAAAATAATTAATGTAAATGTTTACTAGAGAAATAATGAGAGGATAAAATTGAAAAAAAAAATAAATATTTTATTGAAATCTTAAAACGATATATATTTTAAAATAAAAAAAATTATAAAACAATAGATATTTTGAAATGGAAGAAATATACTAATAAAAGCTTAATGCAATAGGAAATGCATGGTCTGAAAATCCTAAAATAAGACTTTGGTTAATTACTTGGCTGATGAACTTATATATACAGCTAATTCGACGCTTATATGAAGATTAATTGAAAATTTTTTTATTGACTCATTTTGTTAATTAATACAATCCTTTAATTAATTTCCTTAACCAGAGAAAAATTTTCATTTAATGTAAAAATTGTATTTTTTGCCTTATTATATTTATTTTTGTTAGCTTACAAATTCTAATTAAAATAGGACATAAACTAGAACTAGCTATTTGCCTATCAGCCTACGTAATGATAAATTTTTAGGTAGATTGAATTTACCATCTTACTTATATATAAACTAATTCAATAGAAATAAAACAATTAATTAATGATGCCAAATCAGAAAGATAATTAGTAGCATAATTAATTAATGTGACATTATTAATTAATGTATTTTATTTTTATTTGGTGGATTAGTTTATGAATGATGTGATATTATTAATTGACGTGTCTTATTTCTATTGATTAAGTTTATGAATGAGGTGATAAACTCAGTCTACTTAAAAATTTCTCATAATTTTTACGTAAGGTGATAGGCAAATTGACAATCATCAATCTATAATTTTAGAGATCTCTCAATAATCAATCAATCAAACATATATATTTTTATTATTTTTTATCTTTTGCTTTTTCTTTATAACTCTTTGAAATCTTAACTTTTTAAATTCATATATATAGAGCAATGACTTGATCCGAAACCTTATACATTTGCCACATCTATATAACTTTATTGAAAACTTTGGATCGATTACATGTCTCACAAGATTGCTAATAGTTTTAATCATTTATAATTCCATATAAAAGTTTTTCTTTCAGTTAATTAGGTTTCGACTGATAGTCGAATTTATAACTTCATAATTTTAAAGATAAACCCAATAATCACTAAATTAAAATTCATTTGTTCATATAAAAATTTTGAAAATTGAACCCAATCTATGGATACTGTATGTTTCTTGACATTTTTAACATGATTAAAGGTTGGATAAAAATTAATAAAAATAGTTAACTAGTTAATGGTTAACTGATATCAGCAAGCAATAACTTTAGCTAGGTTTTACCTGATTAGCCATATATAACTAACACAGGAGAATTGACTCATAAAATTAGATAAGCTAGCCATTAAACTTCCATATAACAGAGTAGGCTATTAGGTTAGGGCTATCTTTGTCTTGTAACCACAACACATACATATGCTTTTCATTTAAGCCATGCACTTATGTCGGGAAAGTTACGATAGACCTTCTCCAAAATCCCTACAATCTAGCAAAATATCACACTCACTAACAACTTAGATATGAGATAATGGATAACTCCCAATTAGCTTAGTTGGCAAATAATTTTCATATAATGTATATTATTAATTTAAATTTAGAATCAGATTACGAAACATCTCGTTTTCAAGATTAAAATATCTCAAAATTTGAGTTTTAGTCGATATCAGATTTATCGAAAAATATTAATCTCATGATACCACCTAAATCGAAAAAAAAAAAAAATGATAATTGATGAAACTGTCCTCTTATCTTTATAATCATCTTGTCCCATAAATATAAGAAATTAAGATGCAAGAAATTCATTAATCCTAGCTATAAATTGAAATACTATGATTCTTTTCCCACTTCTTTTGCTTATAAAGAAAAAAGAAAATTTCCAAGTTCTCCCCCACCACTAAGATACATACAGGAGAAAGACAACAAATTACAGCAAAGCTCTCTCACACACACAATAGCCTTTTTTCATAACATTATTTTGCCTCATATCGATCATAATCTAGCTAATGGTGAACCATGTTTTGATGTTTTCATAGTTCTTTGTAGCCGCAAGGACACAAAAATCTATCTTGTGGCTAGGATTATTCATGTCTTCAAGATAGGAATTGAATCCCAATATTGAGATTTAGAGCCTTTTAAAAAGAGATAAAAATTTTATAACGTGCATTTATATGTATACTTAATAATTTTTTTTTTCTCTCTTGATAAATTGAAAGATTTTAAAAGAAAATGACATGAGACTATGATCAGGTGTTAAAATTCGATTCCTAACATGTTGTACACTTAGGTATAATATAACTGTAAGTGCATATACATATTTTATTTTCGAGGAAAAATTAAATTTTATTATTTTTATTCTTTTTTTCTAGGAAAAATTAAAAAATAAATTAAGAAATAAAAAAAATACCTTTTTTATATGAGGATTAAAATACCAAATAGAGAGAATAAATAAATAAAAATAACATGATTTAATTTTTTTTTTATCATTAATTTAATATTTTTTTGAGCATTAAAATAACATGATTTAGTTAACTTAATATTATTGTGTGAATAAAATAACTAATTTAATTATTTTATGAATGTATTTTATGCTAAAAAAATCAAGTGTTTATACGTATATCTTTAATTATTTTGATTTTTGGATCGTACATTAATTGAATATAAATATGTGTTAAGGTGAATATCTGATTTATTATAATTTCTTAAAATTATCATAATTTTAATAAAAGTTGATTATATCTTTATTTATTTTCTATTAAAAATAAAATAAAATATTTGACGGTTGTTTGTATGAATGTATACTCATGTAACAATAATTTTGCCCCACTTACTTAAAAATCATGGCTTCGTCCTTGATTAGGTCTATTTCGTTTTCTTGATGAGTATTTTTTTATTACTTATCACTAATTGTTTTTGAGGAAATTTCCAAGGAAACCAAATATGGGATGCCAAATTCAGTGGATTGGAATGAGACTAGTAATAAAACATGTATCAAAAAAAAGGAAATTATCATGATTAGAAAACTAATTGATTCTTATCAAATTGATCTCTTTCCTTTTGTCTTGTATTTGTGAGTTAACATCACCTATCATACATTCAAAGGCTTTTAGCTTTGAAGAGCTATTAGCTTATGTATATATATATATATATATAGCCCCATGCATTTTTATCTCTCCCTGTTCATTAATTGTATCAACTTGAAATATCTCTCTGCCTCTTTCTCTCTCTCTCTTCTTTTCTGTTTCTGTGAGATCTATTAATTGAAGATAATGTTTCCCAGTATGTTACTGTGTTCTATGAACTCCAACAGTTCAAGGTAATTAACTACCATAACCCTAAAACAGTATTTTTTACTTAATTAATTATAATATTACTATATTTAATTCTGTGTTTTAGAGTATATTTACTTAATTAACATGTTTTTATTTTTTTATTATTTTTTTAATCTTCATTTTCTTTTTATGTAATCTCAAAGCACATAAATACTTCTTGTTAAATAAACTGATAGAAAAATTTGGCAGTCCAAATAAGTAATTAACACCAATAAGTCTTTCATTTAGTGAGATTTGAGTCGTTTTTAAGATTATAAGGTCTCGAGTTTGAGTTACAATCGAAACTAAATTTATCAAAAAATAAATAAATAATTAATTAACGTATGTATACCTAATTAGTCTAATAACCATGATATTTTTTGTTGTTGTTGATTTTGTTTCAACTTGGGCTAAAACTCGAGATTTTAGAGTTCTGAAAACTAGTGTTATTAAACTTGGCTTGGTCAGGAGGGTCGACTTGGGCACAAAACTGGGCCGAGTTTATGATTAGATCAGATTTGCTATTGACCCACAAAAAATTGTATGATCCATACGATTGATTGGGTGACCTGGTGATTTCTCAATTTTTAAATTTTTTTTCTTTTTCTCTATAACTTGCTTTTATTTGTAAGTTTTCATGTTTCTAATGGATATCGAAATAATGAAAGTATTACATGTTTTCATATTTTTCATATATTTTTCTTTATAAGAAATATAAATTAGCAAATAAATTATTTCTTAATTTGTTTGAATAAATTATTATGATGTGCACTTTTATGTTCATTTATGAAGATGTCTTTAATCATTTTGCATTTTAATTCTATATTGCAAAAATTAGAAAATTTTCATTTCATTTTAATCTTTAATATTAAATTAATTTTAATTTCTAAAATTTAATAATTTAATTATATTTTAATTCTTAAATTGATATATAATGAAATATTTAAACTTATCAAAACTTTTACATATTTTGATGAAAATGTAAGGATTAAAATTAGTAAATCTCAATTTCCCTTTTTTTAGTCCATGGTGTGATTCATGAATATAATGGTTTAAAGATACATGAAAGATAATTAATTTATTTATGTATTTTTTTTTAATGTTTATAAACTGAAATATTTAGTTCGTTAATTTTATTTTTGAGTTAAAGTTTAATTACTCTTAAATCTTTTAATAATTTATATTTATTTTATTATATAAAATTATAAATTATAAATTTAATTAATTAGATTGATCAACCGTTTCAACTATTGATCAGGTGGTTGAACTAATGATCCACCGACCCAGTTAATAGACCGGATTGACAAATGATTTCAATATCACTAAATTAAAGCTCAATCCATGAGATTAAACAATTATTATTATTATTATTATTATTAGACTAAGATAATCTTTATATTATATTAATGATATGGTTGCCATATTGTTTCTCAATTGTTTTTAATTAAGAATCTAAATTGCAGTTTTTGAGTTGTTTTAAAGTTTATAGTTTATATGACCAAAAAAAAAAAATACTAAAATCAATTTTTATTTTCTGATCAATATATTTTAGAGATTTTTTTTTTCTTAAGAATAGCGGCAAATAGTTATATCGAATAAATAACCTTTAATATTAAGAATATTTTATACTTAGGATCTTTCTTGCATTATTGTTTAAGAGTTTAAATACTTTCTCATTGTTATTTTGAGATTTTTTTTTTAAAAAAAAATTACTATATTAAAAAATATCGAATATAAATCATTAAAATTTATTTTTTAAACGTATTTCATATGTTTTAGTCATAAAAAAAATAATGTATAAAATAACTAAACAACACATCAATTAAAATTATTTTTTTTTCCAAAATCTTTTAAAATAATATTTTTCCATAAAAATAATTATTTCAACCTTAATATAAAATAAGAATATTGAAAAAAAAAATTATATTCAAAGTATTTAACACGTTTTAGTCATGAAAACTCTAAAACAGTTAAACACTATAATTTCAAATAGTTTTTTTTCTATCTAACATCTAAAAGGATTATTTTCTAAAAATCAAATTCCAATTTGAATGTTAAATATTTTATAAAAAAAGAGAGAAATAGATTCTAAATGTAAAATACATTTATCTTATAGTATAAAATATGAAAAATTCTTATATCCACAAAGTGGTATAGAATTATCTCATACAATAAAACCACTCTTTTATTTATTTTTTATTTAGTGAAAAGATATCGATATTTTTTTTATTTTATGTGTTATTATATCATTGTATTGGTGTATGCATCCAGTGTAGGAAAGACTTAGCTATAAAATATAATGAATTTAACCCCTAAAAATTTCTATTATAAGTATTTCGGATGTATAAAAAAAGAAAAATAAGGGAAAGCATGCGTAATATTGAGAAATTATTATTATTATTATTATTATTATTATTATCACGTGGTGAGGGCCATGATAAGTATTAGATAGATTTGAAACCAATCATACCACTTTGTTTATTAGCATTCTTTCTTTTTTTTTTTTTTTGCCAAATTTGTTTATTTGCATTGAATACTTAGTTTTTGCTTTTGGTATGATATCCTTCATTTCGTGAGCTTGTCTGGTTCCCACCAACTCCTATGTTTTCTAGCAAACATTCTACTTTGAAGATGCCAAAATGCATGGAGCTCTCATCCCATCAGCTTCTTCTTTCCTATTCAACTTTTTTAGACTTTCAAAAGTTTTAAATTCTAACTTTAGACTTCCTCATTCAGCCTACTAATAATAACAATAATAGAGCATTTATTATTGTTATTTTGCTTACTCAACTTGTCATCATCAGAACATAATATGAGTTTGGTTGATATTGTTGTTTGAATTGCTATTAAGAAAAGTATTTTCTTTAAAATATTGATTAAAGATAATTAAAATTTATTTTTAATATAAATTTTATATATTTAAATTATAAAAATTTTAAGACATTTAAATATTTTAAAATTATTTTTTTTAATAATTTATAATATATTTAATATGTCATAATGTAATATAATTAAATATATTTTTAATTTAATATTTACATTAAAAATTTTATTTATTTATAATAATTTATTATAATAAATAATAACAATATAGTACGGGAAAAAAAAGGCAATTATGTTAATTATTGATAATATAATTATTATCATTAGGAAAATAAAAGTGTAAAGGAGAAGTTGACGATCATCTTCCTTCCACGTGACAAGCATTAATTACATCATTTTATCCCAATCAGAAGAAACTGAACTTTTATTATTATGATAGGATGGCATTTTCGTAAATGATAACACCCTTTTCAGACACGTGTATGACACAGATAGCGAGTTTCCATCAAAAGCTACTTGCCATGAAAGAATCCAAATAGATACTCTTCTACTTTCTCACACAAACACGCTCTCAGCTCTTTTCATCTACAAATTTCACTAGACACTGCAATTACCGGTTGATCTCCGGTGAACGGAATACCACTTTTATAAGAAAAGAAACTGATACCGGTTTTACAGGAAGAAGAAGAAGCAACAAAATCACCAGAGTGAGGAGCTCGTGACAGAAGGCAACGACCTTGGCTTGTTTTGCTCTTTTCCTTACGACAGAGATCCTGTGGTTGTGAAACCATCAAGATTCACTCTCCGATCTGATCACATTTCCAGGTCTGAGCTCAAAGCAAAGAAGAAAGGAGAAATGGCCAACAAAGTATCAAATTTCTCTGACCTAATTCAACGAGTGGCGGCTTCTTGTTTGCTTCATCCACTAGCCGCCGGGAGGCAGGATTCCGGCGATGTAGCCCGAGATGAGAGAGACGTGTACGAGTATGAGACTGATGAACAGGAGGATTTGGAGGAAGAAGAGGAGGAGGAGGAGATGGAGGAAGATAAGAAAGGGAGAGTGAAAGGTTGGGATCAGGAGATGAAGAGCAAAGCTGGAATGGTGGCTATTGAGAGAGTAATGGAGATGGAGATGCTAATGAATGAAGTTTTTGATTCAGTTTCAGCTATGAAAAAAGCTTATGTGAGTTTACAAGAGGCGCATTGTCCGTGGGATCCAGAGAGGATGAGAGTGGCGGATGTGGCGGTGGTTGGAGAGCTGAGGAGGCTGGGGGTTTTGAGAGAAAGGTTTAGAAGGTGTGTTAGTGTTGGTGGTCATGGAGTGAAAAAGAGAATTGGTGGTGGTGGTGTTGGTGGAGGAATGGGGATGTTAAGAGAGGTGGTGGCGCCGTATGAGGCGGCGGTGGAGGAACTGAAGAAGGAGGTGAAGACAAGGGAAGTGGAAGTGGAGAATTTGAAAGAGAAACTGAAGAGTCTTAGTACTAATCTTAGCAATGGTAATGGAAAGAAAGGGAGGTCTCAATCAAAGAGGAAAGTCAGTTGTAGCCAAGCTGCTCAAGGTAAATTCAATTTGACTTCCATGGATTTAACTCTTATTTAGCAAAATGATTATCAAGATCCATTGCAATTGATAATTTCAATTACCTGTAACAGTTGCAGCATCTCCAGCACCAGATCTTTTTGAAGCATCCATGAACCAGGTTAAAGAGAACTCAAAATCCTTCACATCGCTTCTCTTGTCGCTAATGCGAGCTGCTCATTGGGATATTGCAGCTGCTGTCCGCTCTATTGAAGCCGCTGCAGCCACCACTGATTATATCACCGCCACCAACACCACCACTATTGCCTCCACCATTGTAACCCATCATGCTAAGTATGCTTTAGAGTCTTACATTTGTCGAAAAATTTTCCAGGGCTTTGATCATGAGACTTTCTACATGGATGGTAGTCTCTCTTCGCTTCTCAATCCAGACCAGTTTCGCCGTGACTGCTTTGCTCAGTACAGAGACATGAAAGCCATGGACCCAGTTGAGCTTCTTGGAATTTTACCAACTTGTCATTTTGGCAAATTCTGCTTCAAGAAATATGTTGCCATTGTTCATCCAAGAATGGAGGAGTCTTTGTTTGGAAACTTGGAGCAACGCCAACAAGTATTGGCTTGCAGTCATCCAAGGACTCAGTTTTATGGTGAGTTCTTGGGGCTAGCCAAAGCTATTTGGTTGCTTCACTTGCTGGCATTTTCACTTGATCCAGCACCAAGTCAATTTGAGGCAAGTAGAGGAGCTGAGTTTCATCCACAATACATGGAAAGTGTGGTGAAATTTTCTGGTGGCCGGATTCCGGCTGGTCAGATTGTAGGGTTTCCAGTGAGTCCTGGATTCAAGCTTGGAAATGGATCAGTTATCAAGGCTAGGGTATATCTTGTGCCGAGAACATGAGTTATTTTAGTTTGGGTTGATAAATGTAATACCTTTGCTCTAGAAAAATTTAATGGGCTGTTTGGGTAGTAGCTTATGAACTTTTCTTCTCTCAAGATAAGCTTGGAAGTGATTCTAGGAGAAATAGTTTTACTGATGTTATTAGGGATGATGATAGGTTACTAATGTCTAAGTTGTATTATGAGCATCAACATGTGTTATTTGGAATGTAATTTCAGTCCTAATATCAATATTAAGAAGTTTGTTTGTCTTTAACCCTTAATAAAGGAAATAAAATATTATGTCATTATAACTAAAACTTGTTTAAGATAATTAAAATTGTGAAATATTGAGTTCAAATTCCCGGTCCGAACAAGAAAAACTTGTTTAAGATAAATAAATTTTATGAAATTTAATTATAAAACTAGACATTTTAAGTACAGAAAATGATAATTTAATGAGAATTCATTTACAAATAAATTTTATGCACTTGCAACTTAGATTAATTTCACATTAATTAACATATCCTTAACATATAGTTGAGGATTGCTAATGTTTTCATGTAAAAGCTGCTGCTTAAATTTCAAAGCAATTTTCTAGCTCTTCAAAAATTAAAAAAAAAATTCATATGTCAAAATAAGTGTAAAAGCAAAATATGAAAATTTAGATCCAAGTAAGAAAGATGCAATCCTTTCTGAACATTGGCCATAATTTTTCTTCATCTTGGATGAGAACTCAACAAGAACATCTAATTATCTCAAGGGGAGATTTTTATGATAACTTGCTGTAGAAATTTAGCATATTAAAATAAACACATACAATTAGAACATCAAGAAACATCAGTTGAGAGACTAAATCAGCCAACCATTTACTGAGCTCTATACAGATGCAATATTACAAGAATAGTAGGTAGTTTGTTTAGATTGCCCACTAAAGCATTGGGTTTAAATCATTTGAAATAACATGAGGATATAGGGTCACTTTCAGATTGAATGGGGCAGTTGAAAATACAATGTGATGATATAAAGTCGCTTTCAGATTGAATAGGAAGAAGGAAACTTGTAATCCCATGGAAAGATATCTTCAACTAAATCTATCCTGTGCTGTCTATTATATGAAGACCTTTCTCATCATAACCACATCATAACCAAGTAGAAAAGAATATTAGCAAGAGTGAATCTTATTACTAGTTTAAAAAAATCTCCAATAGTTGAAGAGGCAAAATACCAAATAAGATGTGTATCTTCTTGCTTGCTAAAACTCATCATCAGTCATTGTATACTTCCCTTGTGAATATTTTCTTCACCTGCAATAACCGAGTAAATAAGAATATAAGCCTTTTTCCTGGCTTGCAGTAAATAGGATGGATTTTCCGAGCAGGTTAAGCGAAAACAAGAACCATAAGCCTTTGATTTCCCATGAAATAAAGAAAAATGGTACAACAATAGTACTTTCTCCAGCTTAAGATAAAAGCAGTGAATGGAACAGCATCCATGCCTAACACGTGAATTTAAGCTAAGATCATCCTAGTATTACAGTCACTTAAATAGTTAAATCCCGGATTAACTTCAATTTCCCATAAAATGGTCAAAGAAAAAGATTCAGCAACAATATTTTGTCCTCCACAAATATAAAACATTCTGCGAAGCAGAAAGCATCACTAACACCCAAGTGAATGTAAGGTAAGATCATCATAGGGGCATACCACTTAAATAGTTGAATTGTTCAATCCTCAACTAATCACTAGCCCAGCTTATCCAATATGACCAGAATAAACATATCCTAAGGTACAATAAAGTACCCATAGCAGTTTTCTTCACTGAAAAGAGAATTTTTCGCAATCCAGGCATTTTTAACTTTTTGGCAATCCAGATTTTTGTTACCCCGAGGGATGTGCAACACAAATACAAAATTCAAACCATTGAACAAAAGCAAGACTGAAACAACTGCCCAGAATTTATATTTGAAGAAGAAAAATACCAAATGTGATAGAACATATTTTGCAAAATTTACCTGCTCAAGAGTCAAAAACATAATAACATTCCAAGATCCCAGCCGACCAAAATTTGGCAGGAAGCCCTTATAGAAGGCAAAAAAACCCTGCAGTGCATAGCTGCCATAAGTCACTACCAATATAATTGTTTAACAAGGTAAGCATTTATGTGGAATAATATTCTCATGTAATAATAGATTCTGATTCAAGCTTCAATGCGTAAAGAATAGTTGCCCCAATAGAAATTTTTTTTTTTTAAAAATTACAAGAAAACAAAAAAAGGATTGTATGGAAAATAAAGTAAAGTAGGTTAAACAGCTTGCTGTACAGTATGCACTGCTATTGAAATTATTAGAATGCATATCTCAGCTTGGACAAGGTCCCAAGTTTGAGTCCTCCTTCCCTCATTGTAAACCAAAAAATTAATAGAATGCCATGTTAGCATGGCACAGGAAGAGGAAGGAACCCAAAAGAAAACTTAAAAGGAAGTCAAATTTTGCATACCTCATTCTTCAGTGTCTTGATGAAACAGTCAAGAGTGCTTTTGTACGAAGAGTCCACCATCATTCTAGATTTCACCTGGAAGACAACATGCACAGCACCAAGTCCAGCATTGACTGACTAGCTCACCAACATTCATCAAACAGTACACAGAATTGCAGAAAATGATAAACATCATACAAAGTAATTTTGTAAGTTGTAACACAGTCTCCTATTATCACAACCCTGGTAATTTCGGTGGAGAATTTTATGGATTATGCTTATGTCAAATAAATGTCGATAGTAACTCATGAATGCTTGTAAAAATCAACTGCTAAAATAGCAAAATATCTCACCAGATTCATTACCATTCCAAATTGTATATTTTCAATAGCTTTTGCAACAGTACAGAGTCAATGGGCCTATCATTAAGAATGGTCCTACCAAAAGTATCAAAGCCTACATATGCAATGCTGATGATATCATACTTTTGAGCTAGCAACTAATTCCCAAAAGTGCAAGCAAGTGGACAAAGGATACTTACCACATCAATTGGAGAACCAATACAGACTGCAAAAAAACCTGCACCGAGACCAGCTAGGAGATGAGTAAAAACATTGTCCATGAACCCTGGAATTTGCAAAATTGTCTGCATAAGTATAACTAGATTAGGATATCATTGAGCAGAGCAATTGTATAGCAGCTGACACTTCCAAGTTTTAACAATAAACATGAGATAAAATTAATAAGTTCAACTCAAAACTAAACACTAGGAATTTACCTGTTTCACTTGATCATAACTAGCCAGCTCAGCAGCATTTATAATTGCATTCCGTGCTATGTTTGGTCCAAGTCCAGTCCATAATGCCCCTATTCCTTCCTAATTTAAAACAGGTTTAGCATAAATATATTAAATTACTAAACACAAAATGGCTATTGCGTTATAGGAAACTAACCTGTCTCACTATAGTAAGATAAGCATCCAACGCTCCAGCATATCGCCTAGGCACCCCAATTGGTAATTTTCCTTCAGCTTGCAGCCGAACTTTAACAAGATCAGTCGGATTAGCAACTATGATTGCTATAGCGCCTGTTCAGTAGTGAAGTTTTTCTAATGAGTTTGACAATATAAATTTCTAGCAACCACTTGATGACACTAAATGCAACGAAGAGATGATTATTGTTTAAAAAACAATTCAGAGAAGTCAGACATTCAACAAATGTACTCACCTGTTATCAAAGCTGCAAGTATCTTCTGGTATAAAGGAATATCCCCAATAAAATCACTGCCAACCAAAAATGTTTTGACCTATCCAATATGCAATTTGTGCAAAGATATCAATGTCTATCAACAATTAATCACATCCATGGATGCAAGATATTGGCCACATACAGGTTCATATAATCCAATCCTTAAACCTCCATAAATAAACTGGCGATGTAATCCTGCAGTGATGCCTTTCCAAAGTGCTCCTAAACCTTCTTCTTGAGAAATAGTAGCCACAGTACCCAACAAACCCCTATATTTAGGACTTACTCCATCCCCAGTAGAAGCTTTCCGTTGGAGCTGAAGCCTAACTTTGGCAATGTCTAAAGGAATGGTACAGAACTGTAAAACCCAGGAGCACAATGATAAGTAAATTGTAGACACCAAGGTTGCAATTTACATAAAAATATGATAACAGTAAACAAGATACAAAAAATGAGAGGACGAAAGGAAAAAAAAAAAAAAAACGTTGAGCATGATCTAATCAATAGGAACTATTCTAGCAATTAAAACCCCAAAATAACTATAAGATGGTTAATCACTTAATCTCATAACTCAGGGCTACAATGCAACTCGCTAAGTACTTTAGATTTGAGGCTGTAACACCTATATTATCTGCAACCGAGTTTTCAAATCTACACAGTCATTCTACAAGCTCATGATAACTGAGTTAAATCTGAAACTCCTCAGTAACACAAGCATGGGAAACAATGAAAGATTATTGCCCCTTCAATTTTTTACCCAAATAACTTTCAATCAACTTAAATGTACAATACAATTAAGCCAATTTGACCAACATTCTGCTTAGACCCTTCATTGTTTTACCCAAATTACCTTCAATCCACTTAATATACAGTACAATTAGCTAAATTTTACCTACATTGATTATACTTACACAGACTTACCCTGAAACAAATCAGCTTGAATATAGCAAAATAAGAATCCAAAATGTCCTAGTGAGCTTTCATTGAAAAACCCCAATATTCATTTTACAGTTTTAGAAGAAAGCATACCCTTAAACCATCAAAGACCCAGATACTAAAATGGATCTGCTATCATCAAGGACGCATAAAACTATGAAAGGAAAAATTACGTCACAGTTTCCGAACTTCTTAAAATCTGAACAATTTTTTCGGTCCAACGAGTTTCTCAACTTTTAAAAATAATATTATAAGTGTTTTTACACCGGAGTGCTGATTTGCAACTCTGCAACTCTCGTTTCTCAACTAATAGCCTTGATTAAGATTCCAATAAACCGTCATTAATGACTAACAGAGAGAGCAAAATTCAAATCGAAAAACCAGACAGGAAAAGAGATAATATAATACCTCGGCAAAACAAGCAGCGAATGCGCTGCAAAGAAAGACTTCAGCGAAAGAAATCTCAGATTTGGGCTGTAGATCTGCCATTAGAAGATGGAGAAGAGAAGTGAAGAAGAAGAGAGACGGCCAGATGGGCAATGTATGAGGACAAAGTTAAATTATGAGTGTAATTATATTAAATGAAGAGAAGAGAGAGATTAGGGTTTTAAAAAGGGGAGAAGACAAGTGATTATGAAGGAAAGTGACAGCAAAACTACTCTTTTCAATTTTCAATGGCTAACCATTGAGGTTTTGTGAAGCTTAATCATAATGGGTTTTTAAATGCTTTGCTCCATTTTAGGAGAAGCATTTGTACAATTGTACTGGTTGTTTTAGTTGCTAATTATTATTTATTATATTATTGAATTTAACTTAATATTTTATTATTGTTTACTTACTTTTATTTTTAATTAAGGTTTACGTAACATTTTTAAATTCGGTCCCACCTTCGAATTAGCATAGACAAAAAAACATAAATCAAAAATTTAAACATAATCAAACCAAAATTAAGCAGGAAATAATTAAATTAATATTATATAATATAAAAAATATAAATTTTATAAGCAATTTAATAGAATAATATGAAATAAATTTAAATACAATAAATTTTCTTTAACTAATAATATAAAAATAATTTTAAAATTTAAGATAATAATAGAATAAATAAGTAATATGAATTTTAAAAGTAATAAATTTTTTTGTGTAAATAAAAATGAGAGAAATTAATTTTTAGTGCTAAAAAACTTAAATTTATTTTATAATGTATTAAAATTTTATTGTTAATTTATGTTGGACGGTGGTTATCAAAATTAATTTTACAATATAATTTGTTTTAAATGAAATAATATTTTTATATATATAAGATTAACAAAAGTTCATATTTGGTTTAATTGGTTGATGGCTTTATTAGCTTGGTGCTTTATTAATATTTTCATAGGTCAGGGTTTGAACCTCATGAGCAACAAACAAATTTTTTTTTTTTAATTAAATGCTAATTACCCGTTGAATCGATTTCAAATCAACCGTTTCATGCGAGTTGAAATAGATTTTAATATAACTGGATAAAAGAATTAGATCAAACTAAAAAAATGGGACCGATTTTCAATTAATCCGATTCAATGGACCGATCTAATATGGTTCTTACAACTATGGTTATGGTTTACTATTGCCACATTCAAGCGAATTCAATGCTATTACAAATATGAAATATTTAATTTTATGTCTGAATTTGTAAATAAAGTAACCTTTTAAATTATAAGGAGAATTTTTCAATTCTTTCAAACACGAAAGTTGTATCTCGATTATAATTTTTCAATATATATATATATATATATATATATATATATAGTGTAATTTATGAAAAATATAAAAAATGGTGGTATTTTTTAAAATTGATCCCTCCAAAAATTAAAACATTTCACTCTATTATCACTAATCCAACATAACTAAAATATTTAATGAATGAAAAATAATTTTAACATTGTTTATTTATTTTCTATAGTTTTTAATTTTCCAATAAGTATTTTTGTTATTAATTTTCTAAGTGCATTATTATTTTCCTTAATTTATTTAATAAATTATATATATAAATTTATTGGTTTTATGATTATAAACCCTTCTATTTTCAATATGTATTATTTAGTACTTTAATTATATATGGTTGTATTTAAATATATTTTTTATTTATATTTTTGGCCTCTCTAGAGTTTTAATTCTAAATTTGTTTATATATATATATTATACTATACACCTTTTGTATTTTATAAAAAAAAATGTAATAACAAATTATAGTGTTTTTATTTTTTTAAAATTTTTTGTTTCAACATATTAAAATATAAGTATACTAATTAAAACTATTCATTGCATTTGACTTTTAAAGTAAAAAAAATAATAATAATGTTATCAAATAATGAGTTTTGACATAATATTATTGGAATTTTTTCATTAATACATTATTTAAACTATAATTGAAACTTAATTAATAAAAATAAAAAAAATAATATACTTGTTGGTGAATTTTTTGAATGCGAGCGTGTCACGTGTGTAAGGTACACGAACCGTTGAGAAATGCGCCTAATTGACTTCTAATAATCAGATTGATTGTGGATCCCCAAGTGCCTTTACCACAATTTACTTGGATTTCAAGAATGCCAGTGAATTAAATGCAATAATATGCCAAAAATTAAAGTTTGGAAAATTAAATGTGCTGAAGAATATAAACAATGGAATTGAAAATGAAATTGAAACTGAATTGCATTAATTGAATTTGCATAAGGCAGGAAATGAAAATATTCACAGTAGATATGAATTGAAATTGCAATAGTAATAAAGACTTGGAAATTAAAGTGTTTGAACAAAGAAATAATAAAATTATTGGAAAATGAAATTGATTGCTTGAGATTTGAAATGACTTGAATTTGTTGTAGTTTGGGGTAGTCTTTGGATGATTGATTGTTGTCCCTCTTTCTGCCAGCTTCCTTTCTTTTTAAAAGCATAGTTGTAACCATCCACTAGCCCACTAACCCGCAGTTCCATTTTTGCTCCCCTTGTTCCCTTGATTTTCTCCACCACCCCCACTTCTAAGCTCCTCAACTGTTCATTTAACTACTGCCCACTTTCATACATTTATTTAATAAATTACCGGATTGGATATCTGTAAATGGACCATAAAAAATATTTGGACTATGCTGAAAACTTATGGTGCAAATAATTGCCCCCCCTCATATATATGGTTTTGGCCTATGGGCCAAAACCATATATATGATGGTCCAAACCTCCTTCATTTCCATAATTGATCATGTCTAAGAAATTAAGGCCCAGAGTCCAATTTTATGAATATGACAAACGGTTTTGAGAGAAAGAGACTATAAAAGAGAATCAGTAATTACTAGAGCACTAAGAATTCACCAAGAGACTCAGCAAAATTCAAACTCATCTTCTCTGTAAATTCAAACTCTATTTTTTAACTCTTGAAACAAAATCCTATCCTTAGATTTTTCACAAAACCCACCATTACCAACTCAAATTTTGAATTTAATTTACCCAAATCCCATTTAATTTTTTATTTTTTATTATATATATATATATATTTTTTTTAATTTTCTCAATCTGAATTTTTCCCTAAAATCTCAAATTTTGAAACTCAAAATTTCATTGAAAACCCACAAAATCCCTCCTCTCTTCTAAAATTCTTACAAACCCACTCTCTCTCTCTTCTGATTTTCTCCCCACCAACCATTGACCACCAATCCCTGAGCAACACCATCGCCAGCTCTGCCAGCGGCGATTTTTGGCGTCGCTCTCGCCAACTCAGCAGCCCAGCACCTCTTACAAGCCCGCACATCACCCAACAACAGCTCCCCTGCGCCGTCACTAGCAGCTTCGTCAGCACCAGTAGCTCGTGTTCGTGCATCAACGGCCTGCCAAATCCTGCCATCGCCAACTCTCGCCTCATCCAACAGCCCAGTGATGAGCTTCTCGCCAGCGCCTACACACACAGCTGCTTACCCAGCGCTAACGCACACCTCAACGCCGACCCAAGCAACCCCAGTTCACGCAAAGACCAGTAGCGCCCAGTGCTTGCGTTCGTCGACCAGCAGCTTTGCCCATCTCCAGCATCGCCGCAACCCAGCGCAAGGCCAGTGTACGTCCCCTGCCTACAGCCGACCTTCACCGCTCCACCAATAGCGTACAGCTCCTGCGCGAAGCACAGCTAGGAAGCCATTCGCATCTCTCTCGCCGTTCCTTGCCGCTGCCTAGCTCAAAACCAGCTCATGCAGCGGCGAGTTCGGCATTCCGAGAACCAACAGCGGCGCATTTCTCTGCTACTTCATCACAAACACCACTCCAACAATTTTCAAAAGTTTATCAAAGGAAAAGATTCAAGAAAGGTCATTTCTTGAGACTTTAATTTTAATTTTTTGCAAATTTGTTGAATTGTAATTGGTAATTATGAATTTTGATAGCTTTTGGGAAATGAAATTTGGTGATTTTAAGCTTGGTTTAGTAACTGAATACTGTTTGGGCGGTTAAACAAATTAGGGAAGCAAGAATTTAGAATTATTTAAGCTCCAGAATTTTGCCTAAATAATGAGAATGGGAAAATTTTGAATTTTCAACTAAAAATTTAGGCTTATTTTGGAACCATTTTGCTTGGTGATTTCAAGTGCAAGAATCATTATTCTTTAGGCCTAAATTACGAAATGTCATAAATTTGGACATTTAAAAATGGCCATGTTTTTGGCCTTTGGAAAATTTGCACATTGTGAGGATTTTGAACACAACATAGTCTTAAAATGCATTGGAACTTTAGCTTAAATTATGTACTACCTTATTTTCCTTTGTCCTTGCATTGATATTCTTCTATCTTTTGCAGTTGTGATCATGGACTCGCCATCCTCCTCTGTGGGTGCCATGTCTTCCTCCTTCGACTTTAACTAAGGTATCTCCACTTGACTGAAAATTTTTCTACTGCTCCTTGAAAACCTGTACTGATTCACTGGATTTTCTCTCTGATGCTTTCAAGGTTTATTGCATTTAATTGGAGCTTCCTATCCACAACCTTCTTTTATCTCTTTTCAAGCATCTGAGGTAATTATTCAAGACAAACTAATTTTCCTTTGAAAGTTTTAATTACCTATTTGGCTTGTTTTCCTGATGCTCCAATTGAAATAGGTTTTGCTTTGGCAAGTCATCTTGGATTCTAGCTCTTGGGTAACTTTTCTGAATCTATAGACTCTTGGCTGTTACTTGTGGATGATGTCTTTGATTTAGAGGCTGAGCCTCCCTTTGAATCTTTAGATATGGATTTTTGAACTTGCTACAGATATATTATATGATTGTGAAATGGCTTTAAATAATATAGAAACTGAGTTTCCATATCTTTTGGTCTTTCTTTGTGTTATGGATGAATTATAATGGAATGATACAGAGGCTGAGCCTCCATATATATATATTGTGAAATATGCAGGTTGTGGCTTTGGAAGATGTACCTTGATTTTGATTGAGGCTGAGCCTCCATGTGCATTGCATTTTGCATTTGAGAATTGACAGAGGCTGAGCCT
>CATKHJ010037493.1:0-20716 GCA_949750685.1 Vernicia montana | reverse complement strand
CGCCGAACGCCCCTCCCCTCGCTTGGGAAAATTGAAAATGCCTTAAGGAAAGGCTAAGCGATTTTTAAGGGAGGTTAAGGAATGGGTTTCGGTGCTCACGATTAGAAGCAGCTATCGCCTCAAAAAATTGATTTTTGATTTTTTGAAAAGGATTCGGGAGTCACCACCCTAATTTATTTAAATGGAAAAATTAAGAAAAAACTCAATTTGACTCCAATTTATTAATCTTTGATTAATTTACCCAAGGATAAAGTCACTAGTCCTCGAACCAGGTTGAGCTCGAGGACTAGGTTTTTGGTTAAAATAATCTTAGTTTGGCTCTTTAGTTTAATTTGACTTGAAAAATGATTTCATGGATGACAAGTATTAATGACGATTTATAATGCATGAGCATGGTATAATCATAAAATATATAGTATAATAAAGAGCAAGTATTTAAACATCCATAAGTAAATGAGAGTATTTCCTCTAACCCTTATGGGTACTAAGGAAATCACAAAATCGCTCATTTACTTCAAAATAATTAATTTAACTAATACTATTAGTTAAAATTTACAATGTACAATGGAAAAATAAAAGGGGGAGGGGATAGGTTGAGATTTGGATTTGAGACTTGGATTTAGATTCCAAGTGTGCCTACGTACCCCACTGAATGGGGATCAAAACCCACGTAGTTCGTTTCACTATGAGGTAGAAGGGGGTTTAGAAATCGGTCAGATTTGATTGGTTTGGTTTGATTTGGGATTTGAGTGAGGGTAAGAGATTATACTTTCTTTGTGGATTTGAGTGGTGGGTGAGTGATTTTATCGGATCGGAGTTCCGTTTCGAGATTGGTTTTTTTGAAAAGGAGATTGAATTGCTTAATTACCCAATTTTAATTAATTAAAAGGATTAATTAATTAAAATGATCAATTAAAAGGATTAACTAATCAAGTTGGGTGAATACTAATAGGAAAATTAATTAATTAATTAAAATTGATTTTTAATTAATTAACTAATTTAAAATGGGTGGAGACTAATTAAAAAGAATTAATTAATTAATTAAAATTAATTTTTAATTAATTAACTAATTTAAAGTGGGTGGAGACTAATTAAAAAAGAATTAATTAATTAATTAAAATTAATTTTTAATTAATTAATTAATTAAGATTACTCAAAATGAGTGTGAAAAATAATTAGAAACAGAGAGAGAGAAGAGAGCAATTGGATAGCAATCAACAAGAGCTCAAATGTGTCTTTTGAAATGGTGAGGAGATGGGTATTTATAGGAGCAGATGGAGGGTGGAAAAGACCAAAAATGACCTAAAAAGTGAAAAAATGGAGGGTAAAATGGTAAATTGGCGAAAAGGGATGCGTCCGCGAGACGCGCGTGGTGCTCACGCGCATCCGCCAAACGTGCTAGCGGATGCGCCAGGTCATTTGGCGGACTGTCAATAAGGTTCTGACGCGTGTCAGCGGGTACATCCGCCAGACATCTGGCCGCCAGACGTCAAAGAGTCTCGCGGAGTCCGCGAGATCACCTGGCGAACGCGGGTTTTGGCCCTTTTCACTTTTGGTTTGATTTTTTGAGTTTTCCGAGGGTTTTTGGGTCAGTTTCTAGGGATTCCGAGTCAGTTTTCGGGATATTTTGAAGTCTGAAAAATTACCGGTCAGTGGCGGTAGATCCGAAATTAATTATCGGACATATTGGCAATTAGTTATGGAGAAATTTGGTCAGTTTAGAAAAGGTGCTGTCTGGTACAGAAAGTCCAGTCGGGGTCGAAAAAGTGTCAGTCTCCTTGTAATATTATGCATGAAAATTTATTTTTTCGAGGGGGCGCTGCCCCCTTGATCCCTGCCCGCTAACTGGCTAGCGGGATCGCCGTACCGGCTCTGCGTAGCGCACGAAATTTAGCAGGTGTCAAGTTGCAGCAGTATCTTAAGGGTGCAAAATTGAGGGTTAACACTTACTAATGGGGAATAAACCATCAGACCGTGTGCACCGGTGACTCAACTGATAGAATCTTATATGTCAGTGTTCTACTTAGAGAGAACTATATACTATAGGCGTATATCTGGTCAGATATGCATTAAAAGGGAGAAGTTACTGCTCTTAATGATATTTGGATGCTTATGGGGATGGTGGTTTCGTCCCGCCCATTTGTATTCCGCTATGATGAATGTATGTTATTATTTTATTAAAGATGTTTTGTTAATGCCATTATTTATAGGCATAGTACTATTATTGATATAACCTATGTTGACGATTCTATTCCAATTATATTCATTTGTTGAATTTCCCAATGTTATTCCTTGAGAACCCACAGGTATAAATGTCTTTCATAATTTCATTAAGTTAAAGGCTTACCCCTCTTCAATTGTGGATTTCAGGTGCTAAAGTTGAGGAGGATAGATTGGCAAGTGATAGAGTTTCTTGATCTTTTCTTCACATGAAGCTACATTGATATATTGTTTTGAATTCTTTTTATTATAGCATATTATAGTTAAATGTTCATTCTATAGCGCTCCATAGTACAATGTCAAGGTATAAGTATAGATGGAATGATTCTTGGGATGATTTGAAGTATTATTTTGCCTTTGTTCATTATGGATGATCATTAAGATTGATCCTTGATCCATAGTTAATAATGGATGGATTATGTATGAAATGATGATGTAAACTCCATAGTATGAATGATAGATAATGATATGTAATGGTTCTTTAAGGTTATTGTATGATTATAATTGTTGATCCAAGTTATGTTCAGATGGTTCTACGGGTGCTTGGTTGTCTTAAACCTACCCACACCCTAGGACCGTCACACCATGGAAGTTGGGGTGTGACAGATCCCCATTTTATTTTGCATGTCCACAATGTCTCCATACATATGATTTAGAAGATTGAGCCTTTTCATAATCTTACTAAACATTTTTTCAACTTTGGAGGATGATGGAACTCTAGAAGAGGTTTGGATTCCTTGTTCTTTTGAGATCCTTTCCTCCACTTGGGAAGGACTTTCACTAGGAATTGCAACCCTTGATCTCTTCCTAGATTTTTCTTGAATACCCACCTCTCCAAAGATATACTCATAATATACCATTTCTTTCCCTAATACACTTGGAGTGTATCATATACTCAATGTCTAACATATTTAAAGAAGGTGAAAGAAAGGTTTGGAGAATGTCTTTGTTGGGTAAGGTGAGAGCACCAATATGGTTTGCTATTCTTGTGATATGAGAAAAGAGAAGAATTACACCTTTAGGTGTTTTGGCTAAGTGTAAGAATTGATCTATAAGAAAATAGGCGATTTGGATGGGTTTTGCATTGATGAGGCCAGAGAGGAAAAATAGATCCTTTTGAGTGACCTTCTCATTACCATCTCCTCTTGCATTTATTGAGAAGGTGATAATTCGATGGAGCACCCAAAAGTGTAAGGTTCTAAAAGTGTTTGGCTAAAGAGGATTTGGGATCATACCTATTTTCAATTGAGAGCTCCCTCCAAAATTCATTGAAATCCATATCAAGCTCATTTAGGTTTGATGCCCCTACTTTTTAAAAATTCAAGATATTCGATACTTCATCTAGCTTTAGCCCAAATTCCTTACCAAAGAAACGAAAGCGAATGCCATAGTGGCCATAAGTAGAGGAAAACTTCTTTTCTAGGACAAGAGTGGCAAGGAATTCCTTTGTGAGCTCCTTATGCCCATTTTTGGTGGGAAAGATAAATGTCCTCCATTGAAGATTGTTCAAGTAGAGGATAATATCTCCCTCAATTTCTAAAGTTCTAAAATCAGAAAGTTTTGGGATTTTGTTGGTTAAGACAAGTTTGGGTTGCAACTTTTCCCAATTATGTTTTTCCTCCGTAGTGACCCTTTCATAAGCTCTTAGAGTGAGGGTTCTTGAGATGTTTGAGGCTCTTTCCCCTTAGAAGACCTAAAGGGCTTGGTTTTAGATGCCATTGAATAAAATAGAGAAGGAAATGGAGATTAAATGAAAATTTGAGAGAAGAAAAAGTGAGCAAAATGTAAGAAAATGAGAGGGAATGCTTTGAAATAGTTGTGAATAGTGTGTGAGGTGAAAATGGGGGTTTATATAGGCATTAGATGCCCAAAAATAGCCAAAAAGGGCTATTTTTTCAAGTAGAGTTGTAAATCACATTTGCGAAAGGTGAGTCGCGACCGCGATATTCATATTTCTTGAGTAACGGTAAATAGGAGAAGGAATTTCGCGTTCGCTAAGAATAAAGTGCGACCATGATCTTTGAAAGTTGCCAATGAGTAGAAGAAATTTAAATATCGCACTCACTAATGGTCTATAACAACCGCGATTTATTGGTTTTTCAGAAAACAGGAGAAATTTATGAAAAACATTTATGCAATTTAATCATCATCAATTTGAATATTCAAATAACAATATGAATTCACATATTCAAATATTCAATATGTATACATATGACATAGATTATCTTAAACACAAAAAATTTCACACACTCAATCAAATTAAGCATTTATATTATTATCCAAGACAAGGGTTTGCAATTTGACCATAAAATAATCAAATTATGCACATAAAATGTTATGCAAATATGATTGTGAAAATAAGTTTTTATGTCAAAGAGCTTCCATCAAGCATCTCAATCTCCCTCTTAATAAAGTTCAATCTTTCTTCATTTAGGGGCTTAGTGAAAATATCAGTCAATTAGTTAGTTGTATCAATGAATTATAATACAACATCCCCATTTTGCACATGGTCTCTTAAAAAGTGATGCCTAATGTCTATATGCTTGCTCTTAGAATGTTGGATTGGATTCTTTGGAAGGTTTATAGCGTTTGTATTATTACATTTGATGGGAATGTGATCAAGTGCTTATCCATAGTCCTTGAGTTGTTGTTCCATCCAAAGAATTTGAGTGCAACAACAAACTGCCACCACATATTTCACTTCGACGGTGGACAAGGCAAATGAAACTTGTTTCTTGCTAAACTAATAAACTAAACACTCACCAAGAAAATGGCAAGTTCTGGAGGTACTCTTTTTATCTAAGAGACTACCGGCATAATCCGCATCGGAATAACCAATAATGCTAAATGAAGAATCTCTAGGATACCATAATCCTAAATGCAATGTTCCATGTAAATATTTTAAAATTCTTTTGACCGCATTTAAATGAGACTCTTTAGGACAAGATTGAAATCTAGCATACAAGCATACACTATACATAGTATCGGGTCTAGAAGCTGTAAGATAAAGAAGTGAGCCAATCATACCTCTATACTTCTTTTCATCTACAAGCTTACCCATTTCATCCTTGTCAAGCTTAGTTGATGTGCTCATTGGTGTCTTGCTACTCTTGCAACCATCCAATCCAAATTTCTTCAATAATTTTTTGGTGTACTTGGATTGGTTGATGAAAATCTCATCTTTGCATTGCTTGATTTGAAGACCAAGGAAGAATTTGAGCTCTCCCATCATGCTCATTTCAAATTCCCTAGTCATACACTTAGTAAATTCTTTACAAAGAGTTTCATTAGTAGCACCAAATACAATATCATAACATAAATTTGAACAATAAGTGTATCATTATTGTGTCTTTTTACAAAGAGAGTAGTGTCAACCTTTCCTTTTACAAAATTATTTTTTAAGAAAAAAGAACTAAGCCTTTCATACCAAGCTCTAGGAGCTTGTTTCAATCCATACAAGGCTTTAGTCAATTTAAAAACATGATTTGGAAGTTCATGATTCTTAAAACCGAGAGGTTGTTCAACATAAACTTCATCTTCAATAAAACTATTTAAAAATGCATTTTTCACATCCATTTGAAATAATTTAAAATTCATGTGACATGCAAATGCTAGTAAAATCCTAATAGCCTCTAATCTTGTCACTGGAGCATAAGTTTCATCATAGTCTATGCCTTCCTCTTAGTTATACCATTTGGCAACCAATCTAGCTTTGTTCCTAGTGATGAAACCATGCTCATCTAAGTTATTCCTATACAGCCATTTACATCCAATAGTTGGATGATTTTTGGGTTTAGGAACAAGTCTCAAACTTTATTTCTCTCAAATTGGTTGAGTTCCTCTTGCATAGCAATCACCCAACATTCATCATTTAGAGTCTCATCAATAGTTCTTGGCTTAAATTAAGAAATAAAGGCAAGATAATTATCTAAGATTTTAAAATGAGATATAGTATTTACACCTTTTAAAGTTTCACCAATGATGAGTTCTTTGGGGTGATTTTTGGTGTAGCTCCAACCCTATGGAAGTCCTTGATTATGATAATTTTGAACATGAATATAGGCTTTGTAAGCCTTAAGGATTCAAATACAAATATAGTAATATATTTACTACTTACCTTGACAAAAAGAATCACTTATTCTTTGAACTCTTCTCTCACATCAAACAAAAGTGAGGATCATAATCTACATCCTCCTCTTCTTGTCCCCTCTTAGGAGCTATTAAACACCATCAAACATAAAAGAAAGCATATTTAATACTTATTCTTAACTTTAAACCAAATAAGAAATTTTAATTATAAACTTACCTTAACCTTGAACTTCTATAAAGGATAACAAATCTTTAAGCCATAAACTTAACTTAAAACTTTTTGGTGAATTCTAGTGCAAAATAGCCATGGAGGTCTTTAGATTTCAAGGAAGACAAGTGTTTAGGTTTTTCTTAGCTTTTAAGAGTTCTTTTGTACTTATAAATATCTTTAAATAGGATAAGAACATAATAAATGCTTCATTTAGCCGACTTATTGTTCATGTCTGATATACAAGTAATGGGAGTTACTTTGCTCACTGTCTGAATTCTTAAAATTTTACAATTTAACGTAACGTTCATTCAAAATAGTTAACGAACGTGATCTTTAAACGTAACGTTCGTTCAAAATATTAATGAAAGTGATTTTGCTCTCTGTATGAATTCTTTAAAATTGAAATTAAACGTAATGCTCGTTCCAAATAGGTAACGAGCATTACCTAATCCTTTGACTTAAATTCTTGAATTCTCGAAGTTTACACATACATAACAAAGAACTTGATACACATAGCTAATATGAACTTAGGTTATTACAGAAGATTTGGTGTCTGAGATTGGTTTATCACAACAGTCTTTCATCTACATTCTGACAGTCAGAGTGCAATCTATTTGGCAAAAAATAAGGTGTATCATGTTCGTACTAAGCATATTGAGGTGAGATTTCACAATATTAGAGAATTGATATCTTCTATGGAGATCTTGTTGGTAAAGGTGGTTACAGAGGAGAATGCAACTGATATGATGATAAAAGTGCTAATTAAAAAGAAGTTCAAATATTGTTTGGACTTGCTCGATGTTACTTCTCGTTGATTTCATGAAGTTTAGGATTTCAGGTGGAGGTACACTTTTTCTCTATGGGATCATTTTTTCAAAGGGGTAAAAAATATTGGTGAAGGTGGAGATTGTTGAGTTGTAATTCATATTTGTTAGAGAAAAATATTATTCACTAAAGGCCCTATTTGATAGTTGAACTATTTTATTATTAGGGTGTTTATGTACTTTTTATTCCTATTTGTATAAGGTTTTAAACTTAAGGAGAACACAAACAAGCCTGTAATTCCTATTTCTATTTGTATGAGCTTTTAGACCTAGAAATAATATAACAAAACTGTAATAATCATTCTCGGAATATAGTAAAAAAGCAGTTGGTTGTCCTTTGGACATAGACACACTTGTCAAACCACCTAAGATTTTTGTGTTCATTTTCTTTTCTATTGTAATATGCAAGTGTGTTTCATTGTATGTTTCTGCTAACATTTTCTAGTTTTAGGATTGATGGATATTGCAGTTTTTTTTATTAAGAAAATTTTTATTTTTTAAAAATATAAAATAATAATTTTTTATTTTTTTTAAGAAAAAAATTGAATTTAATTGATTTGAAAAATAAAAATTCATGGAGTAGTCCTAAAGCTAATTTTAAGTTTTGATTGGAATAATATTCAAATATCAAGAATTAATTTGATCTTAAAATTAATAATAAATCTGATTGGATACAAATAAAAAAAAAAAAAAAAAAAAAGGGTTAATTTTAGCTTTGATCCTTCTTGTTTTGCATACAATCAAATAACTCAGATTTAGGCTTTTCACACCATTTGAGGTCATATGTGGATGTCTATCAACCCATTGGAGCCAGTATCAGTTATCCCCATGACTTCTGCTAGCGATGGTGTTCCTTCACCTACTACCCTCACCACCACTTTCAGTACTTCACCTACTTCCATTTTCTCCTAGGTATTTCATCACCACCCCATTCTTACTTCTCTTCTACCACTATTCTACCATCACTCATATACCACCCACCACCACATTTGAATTGAATGAAAAAAATGTTAAGATTTACCTCTTCTTATCTTTAAACCCCTCAATTCTCACACCTTAAACTGAATTATAAGAATTAAGTAAATGACCCATTATATATATATATATATATATATACAAGTCCATTGGGAAAATATTAATTGGAACCTCCAAACTGAAATAAAAAATAAAGAACTCAAAATATAAAACTTATAAAACTAACTAAAAACTGTATTTAAGCTTGCATCAATCAACCTGGTTACTCTTTTTAACTAGCGTTGCTGCTTTGATTTCAGAAGCATAATTAGTAAAAAGCTTAAGAGCTTATCTCACAACCAAAAAAGATCGTTCGTTCAAACTGATAATCCCTTCCCCACTGATAATTTCCGATGTAGAAAGAAGGAAAACAAAAACCACTGTCAATGGAGAGAGTTATTTGCCCACACAATTTTACAGCCACCACTATTTTCTAGTTTCCATCTCATAAAAGCAAGGATGTTATAAAACAATGTTCAGCAACAACTTCAAAGGATATAATCTAAAATATCCATGATCGGATCATTGCTATGTTAGATTCACCTTCATATCAAATTTTATACATATTAACACAATTCAGTCATGCCTAAGACATAAATGGTAGCACAGGCAGGATCTTGCATCTCCATGGTAAATCCATATTGACTTCAATGTATCATATTTGCCCATTGTGAAATGAAAATGTCATGTCTGCAAAAATATGAACCAAGCTTTTTCATAGCATTATAGTGTACTTGTGAAAGCAAAACCTATAAAAAGAGAGTTGTAACAACGAATTTCCATAACATTTGCTTCTTTTTCATGCCCACAACTTGACCGTTGTTAAAGATGAAGTCTGCGTTTGAATAAGGATGTCGAGTGCACAATCATGACCCTATTTGGGTTAAATAAGACTACAAATGACTAAAAGTACAAGTATACATTGTCACTTCTCCTCCAGACGCCGTAGCACTGACTCAGCAAAGCTTTGTTGCCTGAAATACAAAATGGCAAATGATATTTGATATTTAATAATATTTCTATGATATTCAATGTAGTTTTAGGTTCAGAAGCCAATTCACCAATCAATTACATCAAATAAATTTCTATATATGTGCAAAATCTAGGAAGTGGCGAGAGTTTGGTACAAATTATGTTGTAATTACAACATGAAAGAGCAAGAGATAGAAGATAAGAAGTTAAAACATTAATAACCAACTCTTCTAGCAACCTTAATGAAGAATGAAATCATGTGTATGGAAGTTTACAACATTTTTTTTTTGCATATATGGCCTAAGTAAGCAATAGACCCAGAATCGAATCTGGGTCTATTGTTTAAGCCATATATGCACTTACCATTAAGCTATATTTTGATGTACTACAACATATTTTGTTTATATAGATGAATTTGGAAAATTTTTCTCAATTATTATAAACTTGTGACTGGAGAAGCATCAATGACATTTTCAAAGCTAGTTACTCATTAAAGCTTGAATTCAATAATTTGAAGTAAAATTAGGAACAAACATTATTTAATAAAAGCCAAATTATTAAACAAAACCTATGATGTTCAGCATATTTCGTTTGGTTCAGTTTCTCATTTTTCTGAGGAAATTTGGCTTTAACATTTTAGAACAAAATAGATAAACTAAACCAATGTTTCATATGAACTGTTCCATCATTTTCATTTTCATTTTCATCCTTCCAATTACAAACACTACCAGAACCCTAATTTCCCATTAATTTGCTCACTGGTCTCATTTTTTCTAATAATCAACATCCATCTCATCTTTGTTGGCTCTCTCTGCCTCTGTGACTCTGCCAAGTTGAAGTGTTGAAACCTTCATTTTATTGTAATCATAATAAATCAAAATATACTATTTTAGTCAAGGGACAATTTGGCTTCATTTGATTGACGCCAATATTTAGGATCTTGATTCACCATTTTTTGTGAATTGAAATTTTCAAGCTCTTCTTTATAATAAATCACATTAAGTACAAGGTAGAAGTATTTAAATCAATTTGGGGGAACTTTGGCTTGTGGATATCTATATGTGAGCAAGTTAGGCTTACAGATGTGACAAGTCGATGTCAATTCCTAAAATAACTGCAACCCACTATCCTAATAAAAAAAATTTTGTCTACACTAAGTGCATAGGTTTATCTTATACACCAAACCAATAAGTGATGAGATATTTTAGCAAATATGACTCTTTTGTCTATTTTTTACTTAGTGAAAAGATACCGATACTCTTTTTTGCTCCATGTGTTCTTATTTCATTGGATTGATGTATGCACCAAGTGTAGACAAGACTTAACCATCCCAATGAGCACCACCAAACTTTGCTATTGTTATTTTTAATAATGAATCAGTACTCCCTCACTGTAATGGATAAAGACTGGGAAAATTTTTGTTTAGTAGTTCAAATTCCATGGCGTCTTTTATGCATTCTCAACCATTTTCCAATTTTCCTTTCTATTTCAGTTCTTTCACTCCCACCTGTACCGTCCAAACTCCAATAAAAGATTTCATCTCTTTTGATTAATGATTTTCAAACAAATTATTTTACTTCTTAAAGATGTACTTTGCAATCAGTGGCTTTTCTTGAAGATGATAATCATAACTGACCAAACAAAATTCATAGTTTGGTTTGGTTTAATTCAGTTCTTGAAAAATTTTAGTTCAGTTTGGTAAGCATTAATAGGAGTTCAGCTATTTTGGTTCAGAAAAAATAAATCCAACCCAACCAAATGAATCGCCCTAATTAAAATATCTGTAAAAATGAGACCATACAAGGACTAGTTGAGGTCTGATTTTTGGTAAGGAACAAAGTGCAGGTTCTAACCACATGGTTATAATGCTAAAATGGGAAGTGTCAGCAGGAGCTATATGTGAACCTGTGTCTTTGGGATACACTATCAGCTGGCTGGGGAAGGCAGAAAATATTGGCAAGAGAAGCCATAATAACTGACCAGAGAGAGCCATATTATGATATGCTGGTTTTGCATACTAATAAGTATGACAAATAGAGAGAGCTCCTTATAGAAATTTCCTATTTATATAATGGTTATATGGTATTTTAAAGAGACAGGAGAAAAAGCAGAGACAGCCGAAGATAGAAAAAAGCATAGGCAGTAGAAGCTGTTAGACTTACTTTCGCTCTCTATGTTTTGGGCTAGGGCGAGCATACTTCAAATATCCATCCCAGGGAACCTTTTTGATACCTGCTCGTACAGATATTATGTCCCTGACCCTGCATAAGAGGATTCAAAATAAAGCAACACCATTATGGTGAAGATTTTATTTCTCTGCTTAGAAGGATAATGCAACCTGCCAGAACCTGCTGATCACAACCTAGGATTAGAGTAATTTACCTCTCAGCAAACTCAATAGGCGTCTCTCCAGGTTTCAGATTTTGCGGCTCCAAGTACCATACATCACAAACAACAGCCCAGGATGTCATAAGTTGCAGCAAATGCATTGTGAAGGACTGCCTGTAGAAGAGACATGTAATCTTAGCATTGAACTGGTATCACCAAGAGCAAATTAACCACTTTTTAATATCTGGCATGATAAAATTGAACATTAATAAGATACACACGCAACTTTAGCCAAAATAGAAAGAAATACATATGGCCATTATCAAATAAACTAAAATTAGTATATCAGAAGGTTAACATTGATAACATATTGTCCAACATCACAGGTATTGAATCATTTTTTGTAAGGCTGTGAATTATGTGGGGGGCAGTGGATTGGATGAGTATGTGCTTTAAAACAGAGCAACAGCTCGCTGGGTTTTGCCCCATCACATGGTTCCTAAACTTAATATATGACCCAGAAAGAGATACATCCTTACAAACAAGATTCCAGGTAAGATATCTTACAGATGGTCAAAGCATCTTTTAGCATCTTTTTGTTGTTGACCAGCATAAGAGCATTTCTACTACCTTAAAAGCTTCATTTTTGTTGCAGAAAAGAGTATCTTTGGAAAGTAGTAATACCAGCATAATGGGCATGCAAGACTTTATGGAACTTGTTAAGAGATAAATAAAACATATCAGCACTATAAAGTGAATATCCTTACTTCCGGCTGTTCCAAAAGGCATCAACAAAAATTTTATTGTATTTGATTGCAACTGGGCAAACAGTACAGCCCAGTTCAAATGCGCCCTATACATCACAAGGAAAACAAAAGTCAATAAAACAATAAGCAAAAAAAGCTTAAAAGAACAACAATTTTTCTATCCAATTCCTATACCTTCTTAAACATCACAGTATAGTGATTATTTACACAAGTTCCTTCGGGAAATATCAGAAGAGGGTTATTGTCAGCCCCCTGCACATGATCCCTTAACCTGAAACATGAATATTATGGTGATCATGATGCACACACCACTACATGAATGAAATTCTGCCCAGTGCATTTACACATACTTTTTTGCTACAATTTCACGATCCTTTGCCTCTGTACGATTGAACCAGATACATCCTACACTCTCTAAGATAGTGCTTTGCAATAGCCCTACATAAAGAGGAAAGATAAATTTAAACGCCCTATTTCATTCTATTCTATTTAACATAAGCAGAAAGTTAACCAAAGTTTCAATCATTTTAGCTTGTTTACCGCTTATTTTGGTCTCAAGCCAAAATAGCTTGTAAAAAAGTTGGTGTTCCATAGTTGTCTTTCAAAAAGAATTGCACAAACTACTCAATGATCTATTATTGAGTTTTTCAAAAATAATAGAAAGAATAGAAGTATTTGGTGGCTTTTATCAGTTAAACAAAATTAATGGGTTCTCTAAAAATTTTGATTAAAACGTGCACAATAAAATCATTAATGAAGAAACGACTTCAATCATTTAAGTCATAAATGAAGCCATTAGTCACTTACCAACCCAACCAGGATGTTTCTGCATAATAACAGCAAATGCAGTCATCTGTTCTAAGATGATAAAATCAATCATGGAGGTATGATTGGCCACAAAAACCTGTTTTATCCACGATAAACAAGTTCATATTAATTTGCAAACATATTCAAATTACTTGTACACGCTCAGATCCAAAAATTATAATTAGTTAAAACATAGATATGCATACAATGAACTGTGAGCTGGCATCCAAATAAGAAACAATCAGACAAACCTGTTTAGGTCGGATACTAGGCCGTGGTCCATGGTACTTGACAACTCCAGTCCATGATGCCACAAAGAAGCTGCACATTAACTCCACCAAACACCTCTGGGAGAAAAAACAACAACAGGATCTAAGTGTAGGGCAATGGGCAACAGCTAGTTACCTCAAATTAAAGAACAAAAAGCAAAAGGGAAAGGCAAAGGGATCAAGCATTAGCAAGTAAGCTTCTTTCATTTAATGTATATTACAGTAAACAAGGAAGACAATATCAGAGAATCAGGATTAGGGCCATTATTTTTTTGCAACATCCTTTAAGTTCAGCTCTTCAAAAACCTATCTAACTAGTCCTCTTTGGATATCATGGTTCATTTGGAAGTATAAAAATTAGGGGATATTTCATATGATTCAAATCCTGGTGTCGGTGCTTAATGATTGTGCTTTTAGCAATTTTCAGAAGATACAATATAAATCTGAGGCCTCAACCCTCAAATTATGATGAAGGCCAAGGATGCTACAGTATTTCCTTACATTCTAACATCATGTATAAACTATCAGGTTGCTTAAGCATCTTCTACACACTCCTATATGTTCCTCAATGGCTTAATGCATCTTGTTATTGCAAAACAAAAAGAAACTATCTGCATCACCATAAGCCATGTTATATGAAGTTAGTTTCCTGAAAAAATTTACACAGAAAATCCTAACATTGCAAAATTATGGACATTCAAAAGACTGAAAAGAAAAAGTAGAGTCCACTCAAACTTAACATGTTAATCTACACCAATAAAAGACAACAAAATCTAGAAAGATAGATATTACAACTTTCAAATATGCAAAACCAAACTTTCAAAGTTTCTAGTTCTCCCATTTATTTATGCATAAATAGATAAACATCAAACATTCAAGAGAGAAAGTATGGCATGAAACAAAGAACTTTAAATAAATTAACTATTGGCACCTCTAGCTTTTTTCTCAACTTGTCATGTCCCTTGAGTAGGAAATGCACAGGAATGTAGGATGAGAGGAAAATTATCCACCCTATTGTCAGTACTAGAACCCTGCAGATTTGATTGAAGCACATCAGACGGCTAAAATAAAACAGAAGTCCATTAATGCAGCAACTTATCTGTAAAATAAGTTATCGTCACAATTAGAGTGTCTTCTGTAGATGCCCAAAAATCTTTAAATAGATGCGGAACATAAACCCATCATTTCTTTATAATGATATCTCAAAATTCTGATAAATCAGGAGTCCATAGATGCTAAGAAATGTTTATTTTGGCACAACAGAGAGAGAGTACGCTTTAATCCAATAATAACATATAAAAAGCAATTAATCGTAGAGAGAACAGAATGATAACCTGATGGGGAACAAAATCCCATATCGAATCACCACTCCAAAACACCACAGGGGAAATAGATATATATTCCAATTCCATGGCTCTGGAGGATTTGACTTGAAACATCGTGTAAATGTGTCCTGTTCAAGATCAACATGGTGGGAAAAAAGGCAAATCAATTAGGGAAATGAAGAACAGTTTACTCCAAGATAACCAAAAACAATTTGTTAAAAACAAATTCTATTCAATTACTTTTCTCCGTTTGGAAAGACTCATTTGAAAGAATTTAATTCAATTCTTTCAATAGAATTGAATTGAATTCTTGTACAAGAATTATTCCAAACACCATATACATAAATAATGAATTCAATTTGTTTTATTTTCTTAATTACCTATATTTATTTAATGATAAATAATAATATTGAAATTTTAAGAGATTATGATATATATTTGTATAATTTGACGGTAAATTAAATCTTAATTAAATTAAATTTTTATAAAATGACATGATTTCTTTGAAATCATTTATTTTTTATACTAAAAGAATTGAATTCTATAAACTACCACTTTCCAAACATGAAAATTGAATGAAAAGAATTCATTTGAATTGAATTCTTGCAAAATCTGAGTTTCCAAACAGGGTTTTATGTTTTCTTTTTTTTTTTTTTTTTATGAAAAAATTTATGAATATAGCAGTACACTGAATTGAATAGAGTGAAAGGATCTGCATAGCCAATCCAATTAGATTGGGAATAAGGCTTACTTGCATTTGAATAGAATTATACATTAAAAAAAAAAAAAAAAAAAAAAAAAAAAAAAAAAAAGGTCAATAATTTTCAATCAACTAGCTTCAGATAAGTATATCTTATAAATCAATTGTTTTAGTTTAACTGAAACAGAAAATTATACTAACAAAATATCAAAATCTGAAAAACAAATCAATTCAGTTTCTATTCCTAATTCTTTTGCTAATCAGCCACTGATAAATTTAATCATGAATCACCATTTAGCTCCAGGCAATAACATTACTTTAGCTAGAATGATTTTCTTTTCCTTTCAACTAATAATTTCCTAAGCACCAAACAAAATTTCTACAAAAAAAAAATCCAACAAAAACGCAAAAGTCACTCACGTCTACAATGGCACCGGCAGCCTCTGTTAAGGTCGGCGAAATGTCAAGCAAATCACGCCTAAGAAATTTGGCAAAAAAAAATAAAAAATAAAAACTTAATAAGAAACGAGAAATCTCAGGAAAATAGGGAGTTGAATGGGAAAAATTAAATAGAGAAAGAGAGAGACAGAGAGAGGTGTTTACAGGCGAAGCTCGCCGTGAGGTTCTTGAATGGAGGATCCAGAAGGAAGGTAATCTTCGATATTGGGTCGATCCAAGTCCAATTCAGAGCTGGAGGTTTTAAGCTTACCTGGACTGTTCATGTTTAGCTGTTTCTGATAAAAACTGTAAAATCTGAGTGATTTGATCTTTTTTCTTATTGTGGTATTCTAATTTTTCTGTTTGTGGTAAGGGAAAATAGGTTTTATTTATTTATATGAGGATTCAGAAATTAAGAAATTAATTTCCGTCTTTACGCATACAAAAGGAAAGAAGAAGATGCCTTTTGTTTTGTTTAGCTCCCTAATCCCTATCTACTCTTTATAAATAAACATAAATAAATCCCTATTTTCTAAATTTCCTTTAAATTTTATTTATTTTGTCTTTAATATTTACACTTGCAAGTTGCAACTTCAAAACTCTAAATTTTTTTCAATATTATTAAATTTAAAATTTATGTATTTTTTTCGTCTTCAATTATATACACTATTCAATCAATGAACTCTCAAATTTAAAAATATTAAAGATGAATAAAATATAATATTCTAAAATTTTGTATGATGAATAAAATTAATAAATATTCTAAATATAATATTAATTTTATGTATTCGATGTAGATTTTTAACATAAAAATAAATTATATATTATTTATATATTAAAGATGCAATAAATTATTAATCAAATAATTAAAATTCAATTGAAATATTAAATTTCTTACATTCGGATTTTATATGGATAGAACCTTATAAAGACAAATATAAAATTTTTAATATTAATTTATTTTTTGTTTCCATGTATGATTAAGAAGTTGATGTTGATGTGGACTATGGCTTTGAGGTTGGTCATGAGGAGTTACTCTTCTTGTTTAGGAAAAAACATTAAGACAATATAACAAGGAGAAGAGCATTGGAAAATGGAAATGAGCAAGAGCAAGAGCAAGAGCAAAACAGTGAAAATGAATGAAGCTGAGGAAGCAAATGAACCAGAACTAGGATTTGAGATTGAAGATGATAATCAGATAATCAAATAAAGATAAATGCAAAGCAATTTAGAGATGCTTGTTGGGTTCAATTTGAAAAGAATGAACGCAACAAAATATTAGGTAAGTGTAAGTTTCATGATTGTCCATGAAGAATTTTTACTAGCACAAATTTAAAGTCAGGTGATTTTATAATTAAAACATATAATCCCAAGCACGTAGGTACCTAGTTGATGTTTTTAAAAATATTGTATCTAAAAATAAATAAATAAATAAAGATATTAGATAGTCTCTTTAGCCATGAAAGAGTTGAATGTAGATGTGACCTTTAACATGTACAAAAGAGTAAAGAAACAACTGCTAAATGAAACAGGAGACTTTAGAGATAAGTATGCAAGATTAGAAGATTATGGAGAAGAATTAAAAAGGCCACAAGCCCTAGCACAACATTGGATATATAATCACCGAAAAATCTTCTTTTTACCCTGAACTTCATGCAAGAATAGAATCTCCATCTTGATGCCTTTAAGTCACATTGTCGTTTTAATTAAAAATATGTGGATAATTTTTTTTTAATTATTATAAATGTTTTTCTTTGATATATATATATATATATATATATATATTATTGTTTCTTTAAATGAGAATATTTTCATTGATTTCTTTAATTATTTTATATTAATATAATTTTGTCCTATAAGATTAAGAGGTGAGATTCATCATTACTTATAAATATTGAAATAAACTAATAAACATTAACTAATATCTATTATTTTATTAACTTTCATTTTTGGATATAAAGACTCTTTCAATAATAATAAAAATATTAAATATAATTAATTATGTATGATCTTATTAGTGTTTTTATTTTTTTTAAAATGTGAAAAGTAAAATATTTTATATTTGAATCGCTTAAATCATAAAAATTATCATTAATTTAATAAAAAATATTAAAATATATATATAGCTACACTATTATATAGGCTAATAAATAAATAAATACAGTCCTGCACAATGTGGGGTTACAAAAGTAGTTTTTGTATAGAGGAAATTAGGTGAAGTAGCTTCTACAATATTAGTATTGGGGAGGGTTGGGGGTTGTCAGGTAGGAATTAGAGTTTTTCTTTAAAAAAATTATTATTATAACATTTATGACATATAATAATAATAATAATAAAGATAATATTAGATAACGTAAATTGAATAAAAAAAAATAAATCCAAATCAATAAAATTTGAACACATCATACAGTAAGAAATAAATATATAATAATTACTCTTATTTTACATCATAAATTATATCAAAATTACATAATTACTTTTATTGTGTCAAACGCAATTACGTCATTTAGAATTATCCTAATAATAATTAAAACACAATCGTGTTAATTTTTTTTTTAATATTTATGTGGAGGAGAACAAGATTCTAACATGAAATCTTATTTAAATAAAAATATATATTTATTATTCCCTCCATTCCATTTTAATTGTCATTTTTTAAAGATTTTTTTTTTAAATATTTGTCGTTTTAAGAAATCAATAAAGCATTAATGACCTTCTTTTTTAATTTTACTCTTATTCATTATGAATGAAAGTATTAATAAAGTAAGAGAAAGAGAAAAATATAATGGGTAATTTAATCATATTAAGTTATTTTTTATTATAATTAAAGTTATTTAATAAGTTTCTTAATCTTTATATAAGAATTTAAAACGATAATTATTTTGAAATGAAGGAAGTATTAGACAAATAAGTGTCTGAATAAAAAAAATTAAAATTTATTTTGATTTTATTTTTTTCATTCATTCAACTACTTGCCAATAGCTCAAAAGTTAAAACTGTAATGAAAGAATAAATATGTTTGAGCCATAACTAATTACAGAGATTTTATGAAGCTGTATGAACTATTTTTTTTTGTTTTTCAAGGAAAAAAAAAAAAAATTTCTTATAAAAATATAATTTTAAGCAAGCTCTCAAGTATCTCTTGATTTGTGCCTCCATCGGTAATATCGATCTCAAAATTCCATTTTCTCTAAAGGAGAGTGGGTCGGTGGAGGATGGACAGACACCCAATTTGACTGTGGGAGTAGGAGAGAGAGAGAGAGAGAGAGAGAGAGAGAGAGAGAGAGAGAGATATATATATATATATATATAAGGTTTTCTATAGTGTCCTTAGTGTATAAATATCCCTAAAATTTATGACCGTTAGATTATCAATTTTAAATTAATTTTAAATCTCAACCATTGATTGAAGTGATTGGTTACCTGATAAACTTATAATTAAATTTTAATTGTTTTACTTGTTACCTAATAAATTTTTCAAGTTAGTCAAAAATAAGCAAATGATATATCAAATGAAAGTTTGGAAGATAAATAGTCTAACCGTACCAAAATCGCAGGAAAAGGAGGCCAAAAAGTCACCGGAATCAAGCTCAGAAGATCTCGTTGGTGGTGCAATCGGACAACGCATGCGGCAGCTTTCGGTGGCGGTTGGCGACGAGACTAGTGCCGTTGGACAGATCGGCGACTCCTCTTCACGGTGGTGCCACGCGTGCAGAGGTCTAATGACTGAAAGTCGGTGTTTGGGTTGGTAGAAACTTCTACCATCCTTCGCTTTCTCTCCTCTCTCCTTATCCCCTTCAGACTCAATACAAGCAACAGTTGATTGGTTAGTTTAAAAGTGAACAAATCAGCTTATTTATAAATATTTGTTTAACTAATAGTAAATAAAAATTAATTTAAAATATGATAAAAAAAAATCTTTTATATCATTATACATAACAAAATTTGAGTAAAATCACTTAGATTTATTGGTTATCAATTAGTTTAATTTTTCTTAGGTCATAGGTTCGAGCTTTAATATTAACACATTATATATATACATATATTTTTACACAGTTAATTATCATTTTATTTTAAAATAATTCTTTTATTTTAAAGAAAATTTATAACTAACCAAATAAATATTCTTATTTAATTAATTTTCATAAAAAGAAAATATATTTTACCTTAATTACATACATCATTTTTATTTTCTAAATATAAACATAAAATAGAATTAAAATTATATAAATACATATATCATTTTAAATTATAAATATTCAATAAAACAGAATAAATATATATTTTTATAAAAATATGAATTATAAAATTTATACAATTTTGGGATATTACAACAAATAATAATAATAATAAGTTTAGAAGTCTCAAAATAATTTTTCCTTATAATTACTTGTAAATTCCATCAAATTTGATAGAATTTTTTTAAATATAACCAATTTTATATAATTAATTAGATAAAATTTCAAAAAAAAATCTTTTTATATAAAATGTATATATTTAATTATTTATAAATAAACTTCATAAAATTTAATAAAATTCATTTATATCTATAAATTCTAAATAATAATAAAAAAAGTAAAAAGAATTTATGGAATCAATTTCAACTAATTTTTAATTAAAATTTAGTCAAGTTGAATCTAGCACTAGCTAGTTGAATGACATTTTTTGCTTATATATTTGATTATATAGTGAAATAATGAATACTAATTCAATTAATCGACAACTGTAATTTTAAGTATGATTAAGATGTTA
>CATKHJ010037172.1:0-26093 GCA_949750685.1 Vernicia montana | reverse complement strand
AACATGTTGATAACACGTTATCCTGTACAATGTACATGAGGATGGAACAATAATATGTTATCCTGTACATAATTGTTCCATCCTCCAATAATAACACGTCTTCTCTTTAATTATTTGTATAATAAGGCAAAACTAAATAATGAAGAGATCATAAAACTTAAACACGAAAGAAGGACCAATACTAATAAAATCGTTTTCTTAAAAATAAACTTTGGAATCTAAAAAAAAAATTACTAATTTAAGGAATACATATATGAATTGAAATCAAAGCGAGATTTCAATAAATTAATTGACTTACCTTGATTTTAGTGTTAGCTCAAAAAAAAAAAAAAAAAAATTAGAACGAGATCGTGCTGATAACGTGTTGTAAATCGGTTTATTAGCTCAGTATATCAAAGATAATAAGAAGAGATATAAAGCAATAAAATAGAGAGAGAGAAAATATGTAAAGAGTAAAATGGGCTCGAAACTCTTTATTATTAGATTAACTTTAGCTTTCCTTATATAGAGAAATAGTTAGGGTTTAGTGTATACAACATTACTGAAATAATCCTGTACTATAATCTCTCTAAAATATATACTCAAGAATGTTTAAGTAATATCTATATATAATAATTATTTATAACATCCCCTATAATAATAATAATAAAAAATTAAATCATAATGTAATAAGATTTCCTCCTACAATAAGGTAAATGTAATTTTTATCTAACTTAGGGCAGTGTATATGTATATATATTGAAAAAATTAATCAACAAATTAGGAGAAAATTAAAAAGAAAAAGAGAGAAACAGAAATGATAAAAAACGGTGGACTTGGTTTGAAACAAGAGCAAAACAAGATTATACATAACATACCCCTTTCGCTTCCCAATTGCACTCTCTGAACATCAATTAATCTCTCAGAGCCCATAGCTCTCCGATCGTAATTCCCTCTTTTTTCAGATTTTCGCCTATCGAAGCAGCCTCCGCCTTCACCATGGGTTACGAGGACGATCCGTAAGCGCTCTCTCTTCGTCTCTCAACATTGGGGATTACGGGAATTCTGTTTTCTAGCTTTAATTTATCACTATATGATTATAATTTAGAATTACTGTTTTTTTTTTCCCTTTTCTGCTCCCAAAATCTGATTTTGATTCTATTCTGTCTCTCTCGATGATCGTAATTTAGGGTTTTTTTTTTCTCCATATTTAAATCCCTCATAAGCATCTATGAAATTAAGGTATCGATGATCTCATACTATACCTACTTCTCCATTTCCAGGTACCGTGATGAGGATGGAGAGCCGTTGATGGACTTCGACGATATGCAATCAGACGGTGGGCAATCCCCAGAACCCCACCAGGGTGATCTGCTGGAAGATGATGTTGATGGATGGGGCGAGCAAGAGCGAGAGAGGTCACAAACTCCGGTATATGACACTGATAAAGTTGAAAAGCCGAGGAAGAGGTTGGTGAAGAAAAGCGGTTCTGGGTTGGGGGAAAAGGGTAGCTTTGTGGTGCCTGAGTTGGTTGATGAGGATGAAGATGAGGGATTTGGAAGGGAGTATGCCATGGAAGGGAAAAAGAGAAAGCAATTGGGCAAGGAAGGGGCTGGGAGTAGTGGGAAGGAGAGGAAGAAGCTTAGCAAGGGGGAGAAGAAGTATGCGAGTAGTGGAGGGAAGGGGGGAAGTGGTTCAAAATCAGGTTTGATGAAGAAGGGGATGTATTCAGGGAAGCTGGCAGGGAAGGAAGATGGAGAAGTCAAGGAGATGTGGGATACTATTGCTGGTGGTGATTCTGAGGTTTTGAGCTTTTCCTTCCCTCTCTCTCTTTTGGTTCTTTGATACTTGGGCTTATTTTTTAGTTGATGATTTGAATGCAATTTATTTTATTTAAATTTTCTGTCTATGGTGGTGATTGATAAATAAGAAATTACATGAAATTGGTGTTAGTCTGCTTAGAAAAGATTTTCCTCCGTACTGATTTTGTTGCTGTCTTTTAATTTGAGGTGTCTTATCCAAGTTCTGTAGAGGTGGTGGCATATTCAAGTTCTCAGATGATACTGAATTGCTTCAATTGATGAATCAGTGCACTCCACTTTTCTGTTTTATGTTTCTGTAATCTGGAAATGTTTATCTGTTTTCGATGGAGTGAAGTTATATTGAGTTTCGATGGAGTGAAGTTATATTGAGAATCTTATTGATTCGTGTTCTTTTAGTAGTAGTTGAGTGTATGAACTTTTGATCATAACGAGTTAATTGCATAACTAGTATTCCTGTTTATGAGAGTAACAGCTGTGGAAGATGGAGATTCTTGTACCTGTTTTATTTGGTAATTTTATGAGTTCAGGTCTATGTTTTAGATATGCTTAAATCACCCGTGGCTGTTCTATTAATTTCTTCTTTAAAGTTTACATTTGCTATCATATCAATGTCAACTCTATTTGTCCATTACAAATATTTGATTACATGTTGAGGTTGTGTGATTGTTTATGAATCACTATGCTTAAGCCTATATTACAGAATGACTAATGAGAAGCATCTACCTCATCCCTTTCCTTGAAGTCTGTGAGATTTGAGAGATATTTCTAGGAAACATGTTTTTGGTTTGTTATTAGAGTTATCTAACTAGAATTTTTCTTTGAATAGGATGATCAAGATGGTCCTAGGACTGTAGATGATGACAACTTCATTGATGACAGTGGTGTAGATCCTGCTGATCGATATGGGAGTGACCGTGAACCACGCTCTCCTGGTGATGCTCCTCAGGTTAGTATTTCATTGTTTATTAATGGAGCTCTTGGTAAGCCTAGATAACTTTTGGATTCATTCTCACTGTTGATTCAAAGTGTTTGGTACCTGTCGATGCATCTTTAACAATCTATTAAAATATCTGTGTTACTTGCTTAATTTGATGTCATTAAGTTCTTTAATTTTTAATTTTTAATTTATTTTTCTGATATTGCCAGGCAGAAGAGGGTGAAGAGGATGATGAAATCAAGGAGCTCTTCAAGATGGGTAAGAAAAAGAAGAAGAATGAGAAAAGTCCTGCAGAAATTGCGTTGTTAGTTGAGAACGTCATGGCTGAGCTTGAGGTCACAGCTGAAGAGGATGCAGAACTTAATAGACGGGGGAAACCTGCCATCAATAAACTTAAGAAGTTACCTCTTCTTACTGAGGTTCTCTCAAAGTAAGCTGGTTATCTGCTATAAGTTTATGTAGTCTATTTTTGTTTCCATCACATTCACAGCTCGTGTTCTTATCAATTACTGATGGTGCAGGAAGCAACTCCAACAAGAATTCATAGATCATGGAGTACTAACTCTATTAAAAAATTGGCTTGAACCTCTTCCAGATGGAAGCTTACCTAATATAAATATCCGTGCAGCAATTTTGAAGATTTTGAGTGATGTAGGAAGAGGGATTTTCACTATTTTTGACTTTGTATCAGCTTTCTATCCTTTTATTGTCCAGTAGGAGTTGATTACAAATGTTTTTGGTAGCCTGAAATGTTTCTTTTTCCCTTGCAGTTTCCAATTGATCTGGAGCAGTATGATAGAAGAGAACAATTAAAGAAAAGTGGTCTTGGAAAGGTTAATCTCCTTATGTAGTGATATTACCTCATTGATTGAAGGTTGGAATTGGGACAAAATGTTGATCAATCCAATATATATATATATTTTGACAGGTTATTATGTTCTTATCAAAATCTGATGAGGAAACCACATCCAACAGAAAACTCGCTAAGGATTTGGTTGATAAATGGGTAATGCAATTCCCCCCATTCAACTTGTTGTTTGTTGAATGCCTTCTACCCTGCCTTTCCCTTTAAAATGATGCATTCATTTGCCAGTGAATGGTTAAGTGGCAGTGGTAGTGTTCTCATATTTTTCTGCTTTAGGAAATTATTATAACATTGGATTTAATTCTTCTGAATGTTGATCAAATTTATCTTGGACATTGTTTGTAATTTTGTTTTGATCTTTTATTAAACTGGATTTTCAATTGTTGTCATTGTTGAGTTTTTTTTTTATATATATTTATAAACAAATGTGTAGCATTAGTTCTTTTCTAAGGGACATCTTTCTTTAATTGGAAGAATTATCTATGGAACTCAACATTAATTATTTAGTATTAACTTTTTGCTTGCATTTTTTTGGAAACAACAAATGCAGAGTCGGCCCATATTTAATAAAAGTACAAGGTTTGAGGATATGAGAAACATTGATGATGATAGGGCCTACCGAAGGCCAACAATAAGAAGGTATTTTCTTCCACATACGCCTTTGTTCCATCGTTCCATGTGTCTAATATGCAAGTGTGTAATGCATGTATGCATATTGATTTTTCTCTACTTGGATATTTCTATGATTCTTTGGCAGGCCAGTAAATAATTCTGCAGGGATGGAATCTAGGGATGGTGATCTTGATTTGGATATTTCACGGTAAGATTTAATGGAAGACAAAATTCTTGCATTTTTCTGTACACCTCGTTTCCAATGTCATTATCACATTTCACTATATACTCATGATGTTCATTTTGAATGGAAAAAAGGGAACGAAGATCTGGCCAATCATCTTCTAGGCAACATGCTTCTAGGCCAGAAGCAACTCCATTGGATTTTATTGTGCGTCCTCAGTCTAAGATTGATCCTGAAGAAATTAGAGCCCGCGCAAAACAAGTTGTACAAGATCAGCGACGACTAAAGGTTGGTTTTTCTTTTACTGTAGATGACTTAGAGCAACTAGTGTTTTCTTATCTCCAAGTCAGTAGTAGGTAAAATTGTGTAGATGATGAGGTTATATCTCCAAGTCATTTGGAGCGAGTAGAGGCTTTAGTGATTAAATGTGACTGAATTGTGAGCTCTACTATTGAGTTGCAGCTATTTAGGAAAGGGTATAAATAGGCAGAAAAGACTTTTGCATGTTCAAATTTTAATTCACTGCTTAGTTCATTCTTGATGGTCTGGAGAGGTCAATGCATGAATCCACACATTTGTTTCACTGATTTATGTAAATGGTTCATAGATTAGTAAAATATTCTGTTATCTTTTAAGATGATTTAAAATCTGAAAGTCAGATATTGCCCTTAGCTATTTTGAGGTTTTCTGAGTGTTGACTACTGAATATTTGGACAAATTTTCACTTTTCAGACAAATTGTTTTTAATTTATTTTGCATGGATTGCTGTAATTTATTACTGTGACTCAGAAAGGCAGTAGATTCTTAGACGTCAATTACTATTCCATGTTATCAGTTCAGCTATTGTTTCTAAACTATAATGTTGAATGGCAGATGAATAAAAAGTTGCAGCAGCTGAAGGCACCAAAAAAGAAGCAATTGCAAGCTACCAAACTTAGTGTGGAAGGTCGTGGCATGCTCAAATACTTGTGAATTGTGATGCGACAACTCTCCTTGATTGCCAGGCTGAAGTGGTCGTTGCTGGAGCGCAATTATGTGTACTGCGTGGCTGGTCATAAACGAACTGGTTTGTGAGAGGACATTCTGGCCTCTGGATCATTAATTGGACGATGGTGTTTGAGCTTATTACAAGCACATTTCAATTGATTTGGAGAACAAATTGGCACTGGAGGATGATTCTGAGATCATTGTGTTGAGAGTACTCTTAGTATTCGTTAAATTAAGTCTGCTCCCTATTCATGTTAATGTTGAATGTTTTGGCTGAAGTATTAATACTAAGTTAATCAAATTTTTGAAGGAATAAAATGTTCCCATTTGTAAGGAAATAATATTGTAACGAGTGCTAATTTTCTGGGCAATGCGACCTTTTGACAACTGAATTGGTTTAAAAAAAAATTGCAATAAAAAATATTTAGTAGTATTTTCTTTCTTTAGTATGATATGATATTAATCTTGATGATACTCTTTTAGAACTTGTAAATGAAAATATAAAGCTAAAAACTAAATACTGCTGTAAGTATTGATTGTATACAATATTTAGTTATACAAATTCAATTTATTTCTAAAGCTTTTCTTGTTAATTAACCACAGCGCAAACCCGAAATGCTCTTTCCTCTGTTCCCTTAGCCTCCAAATATTCTATCATACTGCTGATGAAAAATTATCTTAACGCTGATGAAAAATGAGACCAAGAAAGTGGCAAAAAATGTGACACAGAAAGTGAAAAAAAATTTTACTCCAAAACTCATTTCTTCTGTCAAAGATTTCTTCTTTCTTGGCAAGTAAATAGGACTTGGTGGATACCCTACAGAGCCACAAGGAGGCAATGGTAACCCACAGAGGCCAGAATTATTCTCATATCTGGATGCTGGGAAAGTGGTTAGCTGACCACTAGAAGGGATAGAACCAAAGAGGTTATTGTTAGAAACATCAAAATCACTAAGAAATGAGAGTATCCCTAAAGCTCGTGGGAGAAATCCTTGCAAATAATTGTGAGAAAGGTCCAAAACCCCAATTTCTTTCGGACCTCCAAACGTATCAGGAATATGTCCAGTTAGTTTATTGTGCCCCAAGTTCAAGACTTGCAAATAGCTCATAGAACCAAACGTGTCAGGAATAGTTCCCGACACAGAATTGTAAGCTAGATTAAGGTATATCATGCTGCCATTGCTAACAAATGTATAAACTGTCTTTACAGGAAAAATTCTGATTGTTGGGCATTAGGGGTGTAATCGAGCCGAGCCGAACCGAGTTTTAACTTGTTCAGGCTTGGCTCGATATTTTTTTTCCGAGCTCGAGCTTGAACTCGAACTTGAAAATTATGTTCAAGCTCGAGTCGAGCTCGAGCTCAATTCGAGCTCGGCTCGTTAAAAAATTACAGTCGAGCTTCTCGAGTTCGACTCGTTAATAAATTACAATCAAATTAAGTTCGAACTCGAGTTCGACTCGTTTATAATTTATCAAAATACTCAACTTTCTAAATATTTATTTTTAATAAAATAACTATAACAAAAATATTTAAAACTCACATAAAAGCAAAATTATCCAAGTAGTGAAAAAAAAATCTAATCATAAAATTGAGTATCACATGTATTACAAAGATATTAATTAATAAAAAAATTATTTTTAAAGATTAGAATATTAGATTATATAATAAGGAAATATTAGATTATCTTAATTATGAGAATATATATTTTAGTCAAATTGAATTACCAAAAATTTTATAAAAGTATTAAAATACATTTTTTGAATTGCCAATATTATTAAGTTAATAATCATAATAATCAAGCTGTTCACGAGCCTATTAATCGAGCTTTTTGCGAGCCTGTTCACGAGCTTATAATCGAGCTGTTCACGAGCCTAATCGAGCCGAGCTTAACCTTGCTCAAGCTCGGCTCGTTTATTCATCGAGCCTTAAAGTAAGGTTCAAGCTTGGCTCGTTTATAAAACGAACCGAACGCGAACGAGCTTTTATCGAGCCGAACACCGAGCCGCTCACGAACGGTTTGGCTCATTTACACCCCTAGGCATGACTGAACCATAAGAAGATAATTTTCCAGCCTCTCTGCGCTAATCCCCTCAAATTCAAGTAGTCCTCCAGCTCCTCTGCAAGATATCCCGCCCTCTGTTCTTACAAATGCAAACCGCTTCCCTGACACAATTCTAGGAATAATTAGTCCAGCTTGGTCTGCAAGCTCAGGTGGGAGGGGGCCTGTAAGGTTGTTGCTGTTCAAGTCAAGCCAAATGAAGCTTCTGCACTTGCCAATCTCAGGTGGGATTGGTCCAGTGAGTGAATTGTTACCCATCTGGAGTATGGCAAGATTAATGAGATCTCCAATACTAGGAGGGATTTCTCCTGTAAGTTGGTTGCTGAAAAGTGAGAATATTTGTGCAATTCCCAATGGAATTTGGAATTCTTCCTGAGAAGAGATTGTTGTTGAGAATCAAAGTCTCAAGATTACTTTTATTCACACAGATGCCTTCTGGAATTTCACCTGTCAGGTTGTTTGCCCACATAACCAAGTCAGAAAGATTTGGTAAGCTCCAAACCTCTGGAGGAATTGGACCATTTAGATTGTTGAAACTAAGATCAATTCTCTTCAGGTTTTTGCAGTTGCCAAGTTCTGAGGGCACATTTCCTGATAGGTAATTGTTAGCCAGATGTATTTTCTCCAGCTTAGAGGTGTTTGAGAAGGAGCACAAGCTAGAAGGAGTTCTCCCAGTAAAACCATTAGAACTAAGATTGAGCACTTGAAGCCAAGTACAATTTGTTAGAGATCGAGGTACATTACCAGTCAAGTTGTTGAATGAAAGATCTAGCTGCTGCAGATATCCACAAGCCTATCCTAACTCGGGAGGAATATTGCCAAAGAGCTGATTCTCAGCTAGAGATAGCTGCCTCAAATTCTTCAATTTTCCCAGCAAGGCACCAGGAATTTTGAATTGCAGCTCATTATAGGACAGGTCAAGCCCTTCCAAGACCTCACAATTGCTCAGACTAACTGGAAATCTTGTGCCAGAAAGTCTATTATGTGATAAACTGAGGAAATTGAGGTTGCTGCAGCGGCCAAAATCTAGATTGGAGAAGTTCCCAGATATAGAATTGCTAGAGAGGTTTATATAAGATAGGCGATTACACAACAACAAAATGAAGGACTTATCTGAGAGAGAGTAGGAGATATTGTTGAAAGACAAGTCGAGATACTCGAAAGCACAATTAGTAGCATTCGAGGTAGCAGAGAGATCAGCAGCAGAGAACAAATTGCCTTGTAGACTAAGATGCTTGAGAAATGGCAAGGCAGTGAGGTCAGGGAGGTGTAAGCTACCAATGAGACCGGCATAGCTGAGGTTAAGGGAAGTTACATGGCCATCATAAGAGCAAGAGACACCAACCCATGAGCATGGATTAGAGGAATTGGCAGTCCAGTTAACTAATAAGTTATTTGGATCAGATTGAACAGAAGATCTCCTGAAGGCTAGTAGCCCTTCAACTTCACTATTGCTACTCTTGATTGAAGCCAATTCTTTGGCATATGATGGCATGATTAGAAGCAGCAATAATAAGACCTGAACTTGTGATGAAACCCAACTTCTTATTCTCTTCATTTTCTGGCTAGATTGATTCAATAAATTAAGATGCATATTGAGCCTTCTACTGCTCTTTTTGCATAAACTCATAAAATAAATCCTAAATCTCAAATCATTAGCTTTGCTTGTTTCTGGTCTTCATTTACCAGCATCTTATCCATGCCAGTTTTCGATCTGTTGCAATGGGGTGTTGTTGGAGATAATAGCTGCAGTCTATGTGGAATACATGAAGAGACCATAGAGCATTTGTTCTTTCAGTGTTCATGTTCTGCACCAATTTTACAAAGGGTTTTGCTTACTTGTGGTTGCAGCAGAAGAGTGTTGGAATTGAGGAGAGAATGGAGTTGGTTTACAAGGAAGGCTAAAGGAAAGAACTTGCTTAGTCAGACTAGAAGGATTGCTTTTGTGGCCACCATTTTATCATATTTGGAGAGCTAGGAATGTTGTGGTATTTGAAGGGAAAGTGTTTCATGGAAATTGGGTGATTAAGCAAATAAAGGATACCATTTTTTTGAAGTTGTATTCTAAGTTTCAAAATACTTGTAAATTTCGTGACCTGTATAGAAATTGGATTCAAATCTAATAGTTTAGAGGAGTACTTTGGTCTATTTTGGGTGGAATCTGGGTTTTGGTTAGACTTCTGTTAACCTTGTTTTTGATGTAGGTGACTCTAGTTTGTTTGTATGTCCTGGTTGTTAGGAGTGCTTTTTTTTTATCTGTTTGTTGTAAATACCTTATTCAGTTTGAAATAAGGCTTCCCTTTTGGTGATTAAAAAAAAAATAAAATTATTTAAATATAAAAATACAATAAGAAGTCACTCATTAGATTTAGATGATCGGTATGCTGATGTGGCTCCAAAAGAAGAATATTTCAAGAATATACAAGAAGCTTATTTAATAAAAAATGGGTCCACAAATCCATTCTTTATTACACTAGTCAAACATCTCAAAATTCACTCCTTTAACATCTCAATAGATTATTTGTCAAAAAAAAAAAAAAAAAAAAAAAATTCTTTTAAAATTTTTTTTTTCTTCATCAATTAATTATTATCTTATCTCAAAATGTTTGGCTCTTTTTTCTTTTTCTGAGATATTTTAAAAAGATTATTTCCTTTTTATTATTAGTATTATTTTTTACTTGATTTTCCTTTTTTACTCCTCATTAATACTTATCTTGATGTAAAAGAGTTTGTGGTAAAATATAAAATTAATTATAATTTTTATATTTTCAAAACAAATACTATTACTCCATTAAATTTAAAATAGAGTTGCAATACAAAAATTAATTTAAAATTTCTTCATACAAAATGTTATTTTCATTTGAATCTCTTCTTTAAAAAATTAATTAATTATACTATCAAAAGGTAAAGCGCACCAAAAATCATTAAACTTTTAGTGATTTTCTGTTTTGTTTACTAAAGATTAATTTCTTACAGAAATGTCACTAACAATTAATTTTTTTTTACAAACAGGTCCCTAACTATTTTCGACTAAAACACACAACGAAAAGATGATATGGCATGTCCATGTCATCTAGCCATCTGAGTAAGACTGCCATGTAGACATCACATCAGTAAAAATTGCCACATCAGCGTGTCAAGTGAAAATGGACCTCACTTTTTTAAATTCTTTTAAAAAAATTAGAAATAAAAAAATTATTTTTTATTTATTTTTAATTTTTAATAAAAAAAGAAATTAAATCGATTAAAAAAAAGAAAAAAACACAATTAAATCATATTATATTTCACCCAATAGTCAAGTTCATCAAACCCATCACCGATCAATCACCATTGCAAGACCAAAGGTTTAAACCTTGCAAGCCTCCATTGCCATCGTCGTTTAAGGTCATCCAAGAACCCAACGCCGACAAAGAGTCCACCATCACCGTTGAACAAACTGAGCTCTCAAACCCAGCAAAACCCATCGTCTTTCACAACGAGCTTGGGCTCAATTCTAGCAAATCTGGTGAGTTTCACGCAAATCAAAACATGCGCTCCACTATTGTCGGCCTTCATGAGCCACCTACGATGACATGAATCAGAGTCCCCATCCCCTACAGAGACCAGTGCGCCCACTTTTTGATCCCTCTCAACAAGTGCCACCAGGCCAAATTTTATCTTCCTTAGAAATGTGAGAACAAGTGCCACTCTTATGAGAAGTGCGAGTACGGGCTTATTATGGAGAGAATGCTCCAGATGTAGAAGATTCGTGAAGAAGAGGCCTAGCTCAAACAAGGCCAGAAACAAGGAAGTCCCATCCCTCTCATCCCCAAAATTGCCAATGCCTATCGAGTGATTTCCTTCTTTTTCTTCTTTTTATGGTAAGTGTTTTCTCTTGGATTTTGATGGGTTAGTTGGTTTATATTGTTATGTGTGATATTTGGTGGATTGTTGGTGACTTTGGGAAATTTTTGGTGGTGGGTTAGGCTTTGGGGTTATTTGATTATTGGTTAATCAAAGACTTTATCTTAGCTAATAGTTTTTCAGAATTTCAGGTCTTGCTCGTCTAGGGTTTGATTGAGAAAGTAATGTTTAGGGTTTTATTTTATTTTATCAATTAATTAGATTTCTTATTAATTTTTGATGAATTGCTCATGAATTTTGATTGTGTTCATCATGGGTTATTGGATTTGGTATGACTAATTGTAGAGCGTGATTAATATCCAACCTTTCATTTTCTGGAGTATGTTTTAGGATTTTGCTGCTGGGTGTTTGCTTGATGAAATGTTTGATTATGGTTTTTTTATCAGAAGGGTGTGAGAGAGAATTTTTTTAAAAAATAATTTCTTTTTTTTAAATAAATTTTTAAAATTTTTAAAAGAATTAAAAAAGGTGGGGCCCATCATATGCGGTGACGTGATAATTTTTACTGATGTGCATGGCAATCCTACTCAAGAGACTAGGTGACGTGGACATGCCACATTATATTTCCAATGAATTTTTGGTCTGAAAATATTTAGTGACCTCATAGTGAAAAAAAAAAAATAATTATTAGTGACACTTCTATAAGAAATTAATTTTTAGTGAGCAAAATAGAAAATCACTAAAAATTTAATATTTTTAGTGCATTTTACCCTATTATCAAGAGTATAACAGGAAAATTATCATTTTTTTAAACAAGATATACACACATGGAACATGACACGCTCCTTCACAAAACCATAATAATTTTATAAAAGCGTGCTAACCTATATAACCTACACACACATCCTTATCACAAGCGATGTAGGACCTCGAAGGATTAGATCCCACTTCTACAAGAAAAGACAACCACACTGTATACAAAAAGTATCATTTTATTTATTGTATTCTTAATCTTTTTTCAAAAAAGAAGAGAGCTAAATATTTTGGGACGGAAGTTGTATCTCATTGCATTTACGTCAAGGACAAATTGCATCATTTAATATTTATTAATAACTATTTCCGCAAAATAATTATGTTGTTGGTATACGAATTTTATCATTTTTTTTTTCTGTTATAGTGCTTAAATTTTATTTTTTATCAATTAAATGTTTGAATAATTATTTTATTTAAGTGCATTTTACTGAAATTTTTCATCAAAAAATTAAAATAGATAATTTTTTATTGATATTATATTTAAATATTCACTCATTTTACCTTATTTATATTTTTTCACTTGTTACTTTATATCTTTAAAAAAAAAACTCATGAAATTTTGATATAATTTTATTTCTTTTTCTAAGAAAATCTAATTAAAAATCAAAGAAATTGTAATTAAGAAAAAAAGGAAAATCTAAGAAATATATAAAAAGTTATAATATTGTGCAAAATAATACATTTTAATAATTCAGTGAGAAATTCAGGCTAAATTAACATAATTGAAAAAAATGTGCTGATTCAAATAATTAATAAAAAATAAATTCAAGACAAAAATAAAAAATTAGTAAAATTCAAGCAATAATTTTATAATTGTCCCCTATTTCCACAACCTAACAATGGTTATTAATGCACACCAAAACAAAATTTAATAGTACAACCTAATTAAAAGATCAAGTTTGATTTTCTCTCCTCATGCTTAAACAAAAATGCAAAAAATGATTATTAATTATGTTCCAAAAACAATGGTTATTAATTTGATAGGAGTAAAAGTATCTCTAATGATATTCTTAATTTTAAAGAGTATCTTTTACATAAATAAAGAGTATCTTAATTAATTTTTAAATATAAAGAGTGTAACTTTTTTTTTAAGTCCAATGAACTCTTTAATTTTAATTTTTAATTTTGCTTTTTTTCATAAGGCATTAACAATCTATTTAGTACACGATATTACTTAACTAAACTGCAGTATTAGTAAATAACACTACATTTAGTATATATAATTCAGGTTGAATTTAATAATTCCAAAAGTTTAGTAAACTATGGGATCAATATTATCTAAAATCTAACCTCCCATATCTTTAGTAATCCCTATTCAGTGGAATTACTAATCTCATTATTTACTAATTTTAAGAGTTACAAATCCGTGTACCAAACGGGCTATAAGAGTATCTCCGAAGGTATTTTTTATTTTAAAGAGTATTTTTTTACATAAATAAAGAGTATTTTAATCAAATTTTAAATATGAAGGTTGTAAATATTTTTTTTTAAGTCTAATGAACTCTTTAAATTTAAATTTTATATTTTACTTTTTTTTTCCATAAATAATAGGTGAGAGAATTAAATAGCATGTATAGAAAGTTGTAAAATTTAAAATAGATAGTGAAATTGATTCTTTAGATATAGAGAGCCAAATTTACTCTTTATTTTAAATTTAAATAATAAAAAGTTCATTGAAATATTATTTTCTTGTATTGACTCTTTATTATAGAGAGTTTGGAATATATAAAGAGTCCATTGGAGATCCTCTAATGATTTTAATTTTTTTTCCTCATTTTCATTTTATAACATTTTCATGAGAGAATTAATAAATAATATACATAGAAAATTGTAAAATTTAAAATAAAGAATGAAATTGGTTCTCTATATATGAAGAGTCAAATTTACTCTTTATTTTAATTTTAATAAAGAATTTATTAAAACCTTATTTTCTTGTGTTAACTCTATTAGAGTTTGGTGTATATAAAAAGCGAATTGAAAATGCTTTAAAAGTCATTTAATCAGTATTCCTTTCCCTGTCTCGATGAATAATCAATGGCACCATCAACCTGTTGGGAATTTTGACACATGATACGGTTAAATATTTATTTGGAGATGTATATAGAATTGAACAACAAAATAATAACAAATAAAGAGAACACAATTTTTAACGTGGTTCGGCGTAAGCCTACGTCCACGGGCGAAGGAGATCAAAATTCACTAATGAACTCAAAAGTGATACAAGATAAAGAGAAAATAATTCTCAATTCCAAAACCCAATACACCCAATATTTTAAACCTCTCTTATACAAAATATCAAACAACAAATAACAAATTGGAACAAAACTTGTTGTAACAAAAGAGAGGGATCACCCAATAATAAGAAAATTATAATGGGTTATTAAAACAAATATACAAATGTGAAGATACCAAATGGATGGGATAAAAATTATGGAAGGAAGAAGGGAGCCTTTATATAGGCTCCCAACACCTTCCTTATTCAATATACCAAATTGTAGGCTCTGAAAGGTGCCTACAATTTTCAAGATCGGTGCCTACAAAGTTGACAATATATTTCTTTGTATTTTTTTTAACATTTTATTCAACAAATCTCCATCAAATGTTAAAAAAAAAAAATACAATAACCCCACCTCGAACAAAAATTCTACCATAATTTAAAATTAATAAACTCATTCTCCTTCTTCACAAAACACAAAAGTTTAATTTTTTATGCAAATTCCCTCTCCAACAAAAACATATTGCAGTTTCAATTTTATCTATAACAAATTTTGTTATCACCAGGACCCCAAAAAATATCAACCATTGACTTTTCATCCCGGAACAAAAAACTATGGTAGCCCACCAAATGCTCAAACCATCTGCAACGGAATAAACTACAAGCAACAACAACTCCATCATAGAAAGCCACGTGAGAGTTTTACAAACGAGCAATCACTTGGGACAAACATAAACCATAGGCTCTGATACCACTTGTTGGGAATTTTTGACACATGACACGGTTAAATATTTATTTGGAGATGTATATAGAATTGGACAACAAAATAATAACAAACAAAGAGAACATAATTTTTAACGTGGTTCGGCCTAATCCTACGTCCACGGGCGAAGGAGATCAAAATTCACTAATGAACTCAAAAGTGATATAAGACAAAAAGAAAATAATTCTCAATCCCAAAACCCAATACACCCAATATTCTTAACCTCTCTTATACAAAATATCAAACAACAAATAACAAATTGGAATAGAACTTGTTGTAACAAAAGAGAGGGATAACCCAATAATAAGGAAATTACAATGAATTATCAAAATAAATATACAAACGTGGAGATATCAAATGGAGGGGATACAAAACCTCTCTTATACAAAATATCAAACAACAAATAACAAATTGGAACAGAACTTGTTGTAACAAAAGAGAGGGATAACCCAATAATAAGGAAATTACAATGGATTATCAAAACAAATATACAAATGTGGAGATATCAAATGGAGGGGATACAAATTATGGAAGGGAGAAGGGAGCATTTATATAGGTTCCCAACACCTTCCTTATTCAATATACCAAATTATAGGCACCGAAAGGTGCCTACAATTTTCAAGATTGTAGGCACCTTTCAGCCTACAATTTTCAAGATCGTAGGTACCGAAAGGTGCCTACAAAATTGACAATATATTTGTATTTTTTTTTTTTTTAACATTTTATTCAACACAACCATTAGCAAATTGATACTCTGGTTTTAATAAAACATTGGGTTCCTCCTATGAGCCTAGGAAAATGGAAAACCTTTTCAGGAATTTATGTGATTTACAGACGTAAATGAATTTCATTTGTTCCAAACCGCGTGTTAATGATTTCAAAAGCCTAACTAGGATTTATAGGGAGAGAATAGGGTTTAAGGTTGCAGTGAAGGAGAATAGGGTTTAAGGTTGTAGTGAACTAAAAAGAATGAAGAAGAATATGAAAATGGACAGATTAAGCGATTTACCAGACTCCATCCTCTCCTTTCTTGACATCAAATTTGCAATCAAAACCTGTGTATTGTCAAAAAGATGGAAATTCTTATGGGTTTCTAATGAAAAAAGAAATGATTATTCATTAATCAAAAAGAATTGGAGCATTCAACATATTCACTACAATGAGCTCAAGCCCTTTTATATACAGAAGCTAAACTAACTCCTGTAACTAATTTGCTTACATGTGCTATGCTGACATCACTAGAAACAGATTCTAACAACTTTTATTAAATTATGTTCAAGTGTAGCTTATGCACACTGAACTTACAGTACACCACTCTCTCACTTATTATCTGTTATTAGTTTCTCTTCCTGACCTCAATTTCGATGCCAAATATTTCATTTCAATATTGAGTTTTAACAATTTCATGCTTAACACATTCTCTCGCCTGAATAACACTTTTGTCAATACATTTCGTTTAAATTACCGGTGGAGGCATGATAAATCCGTTATGAATAGTGTCATCGACTTTGTATTGACCCATAACGTTCAAAATTTTCATCTTCATCTCAACCCCAAACATTCCAACTCAATCTCATATGAATTTTTAACCAGTAATTCCTTCAAAACTCTTGATCTAACCCATTTCAGTTTCACGTCTTCATTTGCTTTTACAACCATTAAGTCCATAACCTTGACCTCTCTGTATCTTACTCAATGCTATTTCCCTATTAAAACTGAACAATTTGACCCTTTTGCTGGTTGTCTCAATTTGAAGAATTCATATCTATGCCGATGTTATTTCTCCGATCGAACTCCCTTTGGAAATAGGGGTTCAATAGTTTTCAAAGTGACTGGAATCCAGTTGACAAATCTGACAATAACAGGAATGGGAATGGGTTATAGTGCTAGTTGGGGATCATTTCCCAATAATTGTAAGGTTGAAATTTTTTACCTAAGCTCACATCCTTCAGCTATAAATGTTTAGGCTCTATAGATTTCTCCAGTCTCAACATCCCTTCCCTTAATCATGTGGATATTCACGTTCATATTTCTTTGCGAGGTCTAAAAGTTGGTTCTGAAGAAAAGGCCTATGGGCGTTTGATGAATATATTCCAAGGGATCCATAATGCTTGCTCTGTTAACCTGCATTATGACACCATTCAGGTATATATACACATATTTGCCAATAGCTAAGCTTTTTGCATTCTTCACAATATATTTTATGCTCTTAATAACTGTTTTTTTGGTTTCTTGGCTGGAAGAATTGTGCTTAAAGCTACATGTATTTCATTCATATTGACTTAAATTCTCTAAATTTCAATGTCATCAACCAACTTCAATTTCAATTCCTATTAGAGTCCATTTAAATAATAGGTAAAACAAAATATGGTTTCTTGAGGTTTTATTTAATTTGATTAGGCTCTCAGTGTGGCTCTTGCTGGTAGTTTACAAGGACATCAATCTTCTCCCTTCACAAGATTGAAGTCCTTGAAAGTGCAATCCAAATCTACAGCATTGATGGTACCTGTCAATGTGATGACCTATTTACTTGGTGACTCTCCTCGTGTAGAAGCTATTTGCATAGAATTCCTTAAGGTAAATTCTTATTCTTTAGCAGTTCTATGCATTGTTCTTTGGCATTTTGTAATTATACAAATCCATTTTATTTACTTGATTGTGAATTGCATAATTAGCCGTGTTTCATGTTCTCTATCATTTAGACTTTTGCTACATATTATGATGCTATAAATTTACAATGCTTGTAGTCTTAATTTTGCTGGTCAAATTAGTTGGCACTTGACTCAAATGGCAAACCCAATTTGTAGGACTGGTTATTAAGATTGAATTTTGGTTAATCTGAAGCTAAAATGGATAGAAACATATGTGCACAATTAGATTTAGTAAAAGGTGGAATAGAGAAGCTAAATTTAGTAAGAACAGTGAAGTGATTATGGGGATGTTTGTGAAGAAATTAATAAGGCTTTGTAAGTTTAAACTGTACCAGTGAATTGTAAACAGTTACATTAAGAGTAAATTAGGAGAAATTAGTTTAAACATTAACAGGGAATATTGTCCTTATAAATAAAGTGTTTAAGTTGAATCTTCTTTAATTTTTCTGCAAGACTATTGTGCTTGTCAATTATTTGACTGGATTAGAGGATGTTGATCTTCCTTTTCACTTATTGAAAATTTCTGATGATGGCAAGGAATCCAATATTCTAATTACTTGCTCTGGTTAAGATAATGATTGTTGTCCAATGCAGTCTTTGCACTACCATAGTTTCTCTGTGTGTATATGCAACCGATTTGTTAATGCTCATTTTTTCGGTTAATTAGATTTTGATTAGGGTTTGAACTCGTAATTCACAAACATGAACACATACTATTAAGCCAAAACTCATTGATATTGAATTGTTAGTGCTTTGATACATAGTTTCTGACATTATATCATTATTAATATCCATGAAATTTTGTTCTGTAGCTTATTTTTTTCCCTCATATTGATTTAAATGAAACATACAAATAAGGAAAGTAACACAAAAAGCTATAGCATATAGGAACTAACTCCATTATTGCTCCCAAACTTTGTAAATTTAATATTTTGAAATTTGTCTTCATCTCACCGTACATTAGATAAAGTTGTTAAATTAAACATGAGCAATTGTTGAAAATAATCTTTATTTTTAGATGGTTAAGATTATTCGTGCATTTCATTTAATTAAATCCAAATAGAACATCTCTATGATCATCATTTAGAATACGTATATATAAATGATATGAATGCTGCCGGTATAAGCTTTTTACTTCTTAATTTTTGTAAAGTTATGAATAAGAACATGTGAATCCATGTGATATCTAGAGAGGATGGTGCCTCTTCCTATGTCAAGAATATGTCCAATTTGTAGTTTTGTGTAAATATAGACTTAAATGATTTTGCTGCAGGATAGTGCTTTTGCATAATTGTTGGTTTCAAAAATTTTCAGAATTTTAAGAATATTTATGGGAATTTCGTAACTGAGATAATTATGGTTCTTTTCATATTCTGGTATTGAGTTCCATCCCCCTACTCTTCTCTGTGTATGTTTTCACAAAAAGACAGGTCAAAGGTATCAATAAGTTCATATTTCCTTTGAAAAATAGTAAAAGTTTATTTTCTGAAATAATTTTCCTGATGATTTCAATTTTATAAAACTGAAACCCTAAGAAAAAAGTCTTGATGACATTACTTAACCTTTTTTTTCTTCCTCTAAATTTTTATAGCACTCCCTGAATTGAATTTATACCTGCATTCATAAATTTTACCTTACTTGAATTTAAACCCAACAACCATAAAATAAAAAGAAAAAAAGAAAAAAAATCTTACATTCAAGCTTAGGGTTGCAATCAACTTCAAGACCAAATCATATATTTAATTGGGAAAGTACAAAATAAAATAGTTGTGGTTTAACCTTATTCTTAATAGGGTTCTGAAGAAATTTCAAAAAAAAAAAAAAAGGAGGGTTTTGAAGTATATTTTTTAGACAACTAAATCTCTCAAGTTTTCTTCCTTACACAGTTAAGTACTTAATTAATTCACTTAACCATTAATATTTGATTTTTTTTACTTACAATATCAATTAAAAAAATATTTTTCGGCACATCAAGGCATATGTCATGACTCAACTTTAAGGGTACGTGATCGGCACTAAGGCACATAAAAACTTAAGGCTTTCAGAACTCATAGTCAAATTGACTAGTCTAATCAACAGAAAATCTGCCATAATCTGACTATGTGTATCACATATCAAGGGCTAATATCCCACTTATTAAACAGAACCTGTATAACATCATAATAAAGCCACTCAGGGCTTCATCATCAATCGGAGAAAACTCTATTATCCTCAGATCATCATACCACAACACAAGTAAAACTGATACAAGAATAAATACTTACAAATACAAATCCATACTCTACTATAATTGTGGAATTCTAGAATACAAACTATAGTACAATACATAATAAGATACATATACGAACACATAAGATAAAATCCACTGTCGGAGAAGAAGGGCAGGGACACTCAACAAAATTTTACTTCTTTTAGGCTCAACCTGCAACTTGGAAAAATAGGGAGACAGGAATGAACGCCTCAATTCAGTGAATGATACTAACTAATATATAAACCTGGTGTTCTATAATCATTCTAATAATAATAATGCTCATGTATCATGCCAAATAGACAAATAATCACATAGTCATCCAAGAATGAGAATTAGTCAACATGAACCACACTAAACCTCAATATGGGGAGTCAATCCCCCTATCTGGCTCTTTAAATTCAAATATTGTCTCTTAAAGTCCAATACATAAGGTCTCAACCGTCACTAGCCTAAGCCACACAACGCTGACCCGATTGGTAGCAGCGCCGAGCAATGAGCAAACCCCCAAGACGTCATACATCAATCATAGCTCATCAATCATAAGATCATCATAATACTAAGTGGTCCTATTTCATCCCCATCTCATCCAACATCCACAAGTAATATGCATCACATATATAATGAAACATTCACATACATATGCCGAAATACTCAATTGTTATACATAATGCATAATTATATACATATATATACATACAGTAAATGTAGATGCATAAAAATAGAAAAATATATTAGAAAGTATCACTCACAACTCTAATGTTGAAACTCAAACTCGATCACTGGAGATTGTCGGAAAACGGTGTCGGCAGCTTTGGTCGTCACTAGATTTCGATCAAAATCCAAGTTAGTAAAAAATGGACAAATGAGGTACCAAATGAAAGCTTAGGAGGAAAGGAATCCAACTGTACCAAAATCCTCTGGAAAGGAGATTGGAGTCGACTGAAATCAAGCTCAGAAGATCCTCACCGGCGATCGCTTCGGACGACGAGTGTGGCTTATTCCGGCAATGGACAGAGGCCAAACTTCACAGCCTAGCTGGCCGGCATCTGCTCTTCTTCCTTGTGTCGCGCGTGTCGGTGAATGGTGGTCGAACGTGGTGGTTGGCGATGTAGTTCTTCTCTCTCTCTCTCTCCTTCTTTGTTACCAACCAAGGGGCACAGCTTCTGATTGGTCCAAGATAGTCGGTGAATGGTGGTCGAATGATGGTGGTTGGCGACGTAGTTCTTCTCTCTCTCTCTCTCTCTGCTTCTTTGTTACCAACCAAGGGGCACAGCTTCTGATTGGTCCAAGATAGGCTAATTAGAGCTAAGTTCATATATATATATATATATATATATATATATATATATATATATATATAATAACTTAAAATTTGTAATAACAAATAAAATAAAATACTTTTTTTAAATCTTTAAAATTAATAATAAATAAATAAAAATTCAATTTATAATTAAATAAAAATTCATATTATTACAGTCTCCCCCTTAAAAGAAATTTGTCCGCGAATTTAAATAGAGGTAGTTAATCATCAAACACAATAGTTATTTTATTAAAGATAATACTAGTTTGATACATCAAAACATTGAAATATCGAATTACAAAACAAAATCAATTTGTCACAAATAGATAGGGGTATTTCTCTCTCATTTCAGCTTCCACCTCCCAAATACACTTCTCTGTGGTTTGATTACGTCACAAAACCTTTACCATAGGAATTTCCTTAGAATGTAGTCTGTGAATATGAAAATCCATTATAGCAATAGGAACTTCCTCATAAGATAGATTTTCACAAATATGGACCTCTAGAGGTTGCAAAACGTGAGAAAGGTCGGGAATATATTTCCTCAACATAGAGATATGGAATACTGGGTGGACGTGAAAAAGATCTGATGGAAAGTCCAAACGATATGTGATCGCTCCAACCCTTTCAATGATCATGTATGGGCCGATATACATTGGTGCCAACTTTTCATTCTTACCAAATCTCATTACTCCTCTCATAGGAGAAACCTTTAGAAAAATAAGATCGCCCACAGCAAAAGACACATCTCTACGCCTAGGATTTGCATAGCTCTTATGTTTACTAAAGGCAATCTTCAGCCGCTCTCAGATTATAGGAACTTTCTTAGAAGTGATTTGGACCAAGTCAGGTCCTGCCAACTGTCTCTCTCCAACCTCTTCCCAAAAAACTAGGGATATGCACTTCCTACCATATAGAGCCTCATAAGGTGTCATCTCAATACTGGCATGATAACTGTTATTATAAACAAATCAATGGCAAGTGCCAACCCCAATGACCTCTAAAATCAAGTATACACATTCAAAGCATTTCTTCTAAGGTCTGAATGGTTCTCTCAGACTAACCATTTGTCTGAGAGTGGAAAGTTGTATTGAAATCAAACCTCGTACCCATAGCTTCTTGCAAGGATTTTCAAAACCTGAAAGTAAACTGGGGCCCTCTATCTAACATAATAGAGACTGAAACTCTATGTAAGCAAAATATCTTTTCAACATACAACCTCGCATACCTAGCTATAGAGTAATTAACTTTTACATGAATGAAGTGTGCCGATTTGGTTAATTGGTCTACTATAACCCATATAGAGTCATACCCTGAGATAGTCTTAGGCAACCCAGTCACAAAATCCATAGTAATCCTCTTCCACTTCCACTCAGGGATAGGAAGTGACTGCAATAATCCAGAAGGCTTTTGATGCTCTAACTTTACTTGTTGACAGGTTAAGCACTGAGATACAAATTCAGTAATATCTTTCTTCATGCCATTCCACTAATAAATACTCTTCAGATCACGGTACATCTTGGTGAAACATGGGTGCACATTATATACTGCAAGGTGTGCCTATTTTAAGATCTCCTTTCTCAAATTATCCATATCATGAACGCATAAACTAGAACCGTGTCGAAGCACTCCATTATCATTAATCACGAAGTCTTTAGTATTACCTTTTTATACCTTTTCAATGATTTTGCACAATTGTAGGTCCTGTCTCTGGGCCACCTTAATTCTCTCTACTAGAACTGAGTGAACCTTGAAGTGTGCTAACAGTACCCCATAACTGTGCACCTATAGCTGCAACCCTTTATCAAACAGTTCCTACAACTCTTTAACTATAGGCCTCTTATCCACCACAATGTGTGCTAAACTACCAGAGGGTTTCCTGCTTAAAGCATCATCCACAACATTTTCTTTACCAGGATGGTAAATAATGGTGTAGTCATAGTCTTTCAGAAGCTCCATCAATCTCCTCTACTTCAAGTTCAAATCCCTTTGGTCAAAGATATACTTCATACTCTTGTGATCAGTGTATATCTCATAGGTCTTGCCATACAAGTAATGCCTCTAAATCTTCAAGGCAAAGATCATTGTTATCATTTCCAAATCATGGGTAGGATAATTCTGCTCATGCTTATTTTACTGGCGAGAGCCATAAGCAATTACTTTACCATGCTAGATCAGTACACACCCTAAGCCAACTCTTGAAGCATCATAGTAAATGGTGTAACCACCTGTACCCGACGATAAAACTAGTACTGGAGCTGAGGTAAGGTAATCTTTAAGCCTCTGGAAACTATCTTCACATGCTTCAGTTCACTGAAATTTTACATTCTTTTGAGTTAATTGAGTAAGAGGGGCTGCTATTCTTGAAAAATCTTGGACAAAGCGACGATAATAGCCTACTAATCCAAGAAAGTTGCGAACCTCAGTGACTATAGTAGGCCTTAACCAATTTGTGACAGCTTCCACCTTTTTAGGGTCCACCATAATGCCATCCTTAATAACAACATATCCCAAAAAGGCTACATTGTCCAACCAAAATTCACATCTAGAGAACTTAGCATATAGTTGATGGTTCCTCAAAGTCTATAAAACCATCCTCAGATGTTGGGCATATTCTTCTGGAGTTCTTGAGTATACCACTATGCCATCGATAAACACAATGACAAAGCGATCCAGGAATGGTTTGAACACCCTATTCATAAGATCTATGAATGCTGCAGGTGCATTAGTGAGTTCAAAAGATATCACAAGGAACTCATAATGCCCATACCAAGTTCTGAAAGTTGTCTTAGGTATATCTTTCTTTCTAATCCTAAATTAGTGATACCCAAAACAATCTTAGAAAAATATTAAGCACCTTGAAGTTGATCAAACAAATCATCAATTCAAGAAAGAGGATACTTGTTCTTCACTGTGACTTTATTCAATTGCTTATAGTCAATACAAATGCGCATAGATCAATCTTTCTTCTTCCCAAACAACACAAGAGTACCCCAAGGTGAAGTACTAGGCTGGATGAAACCCTTATCCAAAAGATCTTACAACTGATCTCTAAGCTCCTTTAATTTTGCAGACACCATTCTATAAGGTGGCATGGATATAGGGTTTATTCTAAGTACCACATCAATACAAAATTTTATTTGCTTATCGGGAGGCAAACCTGAAAGCTTTTTAGGAAACACATTGGGGAATTCATTCACCGCTGGCACATTTCCCACACTTCCAACACTCATGGCAACATCTTTCACCGAAGCCAAATAAACCTGACAACCACGACGTAACATCTTTCTAACACTAATGGCTAAGACAAGGTTGTATGAAGCAACACTTCAATCTCCTTGAAAAGAAAACTTCGTATCACCTGGTATATAGAAAATAACTTCTTTGTTGCGGCAATCGAGAGTAGCATAATGGGTTAACAACTAATTCATACCCAAAATCACATAAAAATCCATCACATCAAGCAAAATCAAATTAGCAGGATGAATTCTACCCTTAACTCGAACTGGACATGCTAGAAAGGTTGTGTCTACTAACAAAGAATCACTCATGGGAATGGCAACTAATAATGGACACTCAAGACTGACAGGCATCATGTCAAATCTTACTGCAAAACTGGGAGATACAAAGGAGTGTGTAGCACCTTGATCTAATAACACATGTGCTTCTAAAGAACAAATAAAAAGAACACCTGCCACCACAACATTTGAAGCCTGAGCATCCTGATGTGTGAGAGTGAAGACCCTAGCCTGACCTTGATTATGTCCCCTGCCTTCATATCCAGAACTCTACCCCTGACTTTTTCCTTTACCTCTGCCTCCAAAACCACAGCCATATTGGCCACTAAATCATCCTCCAGACTAAGAAGGAGCGGAGGTATGCATAAGCTGAGATACACTAGCCGTGGATCCTTGAGTAAACCCCTGAGTAATTTGCTCTTTGATCTCTAGATACATGGCAATCTCTAGCAAAGTGGCCCGGTTGACCACACCTAAAACAGATACCTGATCCCTAAAAGCATTGCTCCTGATGGGCTCTACCACATCTAGCGCATATTGTAGCGTCGAAACTAGAAACCTGAACCTAAGCCACTGAAACTATAACCACCATTGCTACCACTGTAGCCTTTTCCAAGTCTAATTCCACCTCTTGCTTTACCTTTGCCCTTGTATATGTGAGAATCTTGAGAATCAGTGAAATAGGTCCCCATAGTGAAGGAACCGTTAAAACCAACAAAACCATATGTACCTTGACCCTCATATCAGCTAGCTCCTCTATTCTTATTCTCTTTTTCATTAATAGTGAACTCTATGTCACTGGCATCGTTTACCAACTCAGTGAAAGGATGACCCTGACGTCCACCAAGCAAAGATCTATAATAGTCACCCAAAGCCCTAACATATCGAAATTTCTTTGCTTCTTCCTCTAGTATTGCACCAGGTACAAATCTGCACAACTCTAAGAACTTAGTGGTTGTTGCCCAATATGCACCAAGAAGGGGGGTTGAATTGGTGGGAAATTAAAAAATTAATTGAGTAAGAAGGAAAGAAAAGAAGGAACATAAAGATTTATAGTGGTTCGGATTATAACCAATCCTACATCCACTCCCCAATCAACAATTGGGTATTTCACTATCTATGGAGTTTTGACAAGTTCACTCCTAACTTATTGTTTTCAAGCTCACACTAAACTTTACAAGTGTTTTCAAGGCTCACACTAAAAACCTCACAAGTGTTTTCACTTAGGCTAACACTCAAACCCAACAAGAGTTTTACAAGGATCACTCTCCCAACCTAATTAGTGTTTAATG
>CATKHJ010037043.1:0-13319 GCA_949750685.1 Vernicia montana | reverse complement strand
AAAACAAACCAAACCTAAATTTAAAAAATTTAAATTTAAAATTGTTTTTTCCACAATGCAAAGCCTTATTTCCTCAGCTCAAATAAAAGCAGTAGCTAGCGTCTTCCCAAGAACCAAATGGTCTATGTGTGTAACAGTAATAATAATCCAACACTCGCCTCAATGCGAGCGTGCAATATATGTGTCTATCTGTATTCTACATGTCTTAACAGATTACTTCAAAGCCGTTAGATTAAAATGTTGTAGCTTAATACTGTACTCTTAGATATAACAAATTGATATCTTTAGCCATCTTTATCAGCTCAAGAGCATGTACGTACTTCTGCAAATACCCTCCCCACTAGACTAGACTTGTAGCGTTTGTTTGTTTGTTTGTGGAGAAAGTGAGAGAAAGAGAGAAGAAGAAGAAGAAGAAGAAATTTACAAAGAAAGGCAAAGAGTAAGAAACCATTTTACTTTACTTTTCTTTACTACTTGTTTGCCAAGAAACCGTAAGAAAACACTTTCTTTTATAATATTTTATTTCTGTTTTCTTTTCTTTTTGTTTTTAAGAATTTTTTATTTATTACCCCTGTTTGCTTGGTGAGAATCTGAAAAAACGTCAAAGAAAATCAATGGAAATATATGAAAATGAGACTCAAGACTCCAATATTTTTTCAAGTTTTCCCTTTTTCTTTTCTGGGTTAAAGAAAAAAAATTGTTTTTGTGTTTTTATTGGATTAGATATTGAAAGTATTTCCTTTTCCAATTCCATTGATTCTGGTTACAAGAAAATAAAGGAAAATGAAATGGGTTGGTGTTAATTAAGAGTAATATGTTAAATAGATATAAATAAACAAGAAAACAGAGTGATGTTTCCTTTTCTATTAGTTTCTTGCCTACCAAACAGGGCCTATTGAGATTTACATGATGATCTTTCATATGCTTTCCTAATTATTCTGTCATAAAAAGAAAATGAGAGATGGCATTTTGTATTTTATTTGTTCTTAATTACTAGTGAGATAGGAGACTTTTATTTGTTTGGTAAGAGTTAGAAAGACAATGAAATAGTATTCATTCTGGGAATTGTTAACACTTAAGTCACCAATTTTTTGTATTTATTTAGAAAAATTGTGTTTATTTGATTAATTAGTCCCTAATCCATGAAGGATTTTAATTTTGTGTTATTGTTATGATTTAAGGAAATGGAGAATTTTGAGAATATGAACACTGACATTCCCTTTGAGGTGCTATCAAGATTGGCAACAAAAGATTTGGTTGAGTTGAGGAGTGTTTCTAAAGAGTGGAAAAACCTTATAGCCAATACATCATTCATTCAGGTTCAGTCACAGAGAAGAGAAGGAGAACCATTATCAGGTTTCTTCTTCCAGCAGAGGTTTCAATGGTGTGATTATGACATCAAAACTATCAACTACATTCCTGTCAAATGGGAAAAAGAAGCTGAATTGCATAAAAATGTGTTTGATTTCCTTCCTCAGGATGTTGTTCTGTTGACATCTTGTAATGGGCTAATTTGTTGCAGAAGTTGCTTCCCTTTTCAACATCCATCAATTTTTGTATGCAATCCCTTGAACAAGGAATGGATTAAGCTGGATTGGGCTGAACCTGACAAGGAAAACAGCATTGCTCTTGCATTTGATCCCTTTCAGGATTTTGGTGGCAATTCAGCAAATTTCAAACTGGTTAGAATTTCACAATCTGAGACTGAACAGGAGGAATTATTCTTCTCATTTCATATATATTCTTCCAAGACAAGGAGTTGGAAATTATCAAAGGAGATTTGTTGGTGCAATAGCAATTTGTACAAGAATAAAGGTGTTTATATTGCAGGGATCTTACACTGGCTTACTGATGGTGATCAGATACTCACTTTTAATGTGGAAAATGAGTTAGCTTGGTTGATTTCAGCTCCACTTCCTGCTGTGGAATTCAATACTGTCCCTGAGGCTTGCATTGGAGAATCTCAAGGCATCCTACATTATATAATGATATCTGAAGAAGGACTTCATGTATGGTTTCTTGAGGATTATTTTGAGTTCAATTGGTCACTGAAGCACTCAAAAACTCTGGAAAAGATGGAACAAGAACATGGTCAATTCCTCTGCAACTTGCAAGAGAGAGTGAAGCAAAGGCTAAGCAATGATGTTAGCCCATGGATGGATCCTATAACCTTCAAAGATGGAGTCCTATTGTTAAGGGTATCAAACACAATCTACTTTTATCACATTGACAAGAGTAAGATGGAACAAATTTGTGACATTTCAAAATTTGGTGCCAATTCCATGTTTTGCCCTACTGTTCTTCCATACTCCATGAGCTTCATCCCTTTACTTATAACTAAGCCATAGCTAGTTAACCCACATTTCAGGAATTTACTTGTTCTTTTTTGAATTTTGTTGGTGGCTAAAGTAACAGCTTTTGGTTTTCTTATGAGCTAGCTTGTTTTATTAACCACCAAGAAGATGTGCTGGGAAGTGTTTGATCAAAAAGTTATTTAACAATCAAATCTTGATATTAGTTTATGTGGTTTGCATATTAGCCAATTTATATTTCTATAAACCACATAGAAGATGAGCAATGATTAAGCTTTGCATTTCAGTCCACAGTTTTTTCTTATATCAATACATGTGTATATATGTGATATTTTGTTAAGTTCATTTGGATATTCATTCTCCCACTAGCTAGTAGTGTCTTCTCTCCCAATTTCATTTGGGTCTTTCATATGTTGCTTTTTTTATTATTTAATTTTTGAGAGTAAATTACCATAACATCTATGATATGTACTTTAAATTTCAGTGTTTCAAAATTAACACTTTTAATCCATAAATTAATCAATTTCAATTAATTAGAAGTACTAGATTTGGGGAGATTAAAGTGTTTCATAATAATGCTAAAAAAAATATTTTCTATAATATAATAATTGAAAGATTAAAATATATTAAGATTTTAAAAATGAAAGTATTATATAAACTTAAATATTAAGAATTAAAATTTAGTAAAAATTTCATAGTTTTCCAAATAAAGACTAAAGTGTTGGCTATTAACAAATTTCAGGAATTCAGTTGTTGATTTGTTAGCTAGGGCAGTGGATTTTTTGTCAGGTATGTGGGAGGATTCTCCCCCTCATGGAATAAAACTAGCTTCAGTTATTTAAAAAAAAAAAAAAAAATTCAGGGACTTATTTTGAATTAACAATAACTAAAGTACTAATTATCTCAAACCTCACATATATTAAAGTAATTTTCTCCATTTTTTAAAGAGAGGAAGATCCTCTAAAGGTAAATTATTTTAATACTTATGAAATTTTGCATTTTATGATCTCTATTGTTTCAAAATTAATATTTTTGGTCCTTAAAATTTATTAACTAACAACAGTTTACTGCTTATTTATTAAATTATGATTTTTTTTACTGTCCTTTTATATTTTAGATTAAAGTTTAGTTATTTATATTTTAGATTATATACACTTTTATCTCAAAAATTTTAAAATATAATATAGTTTAGTCCATTAATTATTATATTATAGAACATTTTAATCCCTCAAAATCTTGTATTTTTTTTTTATTAAACTTATTGTAGGGACTAAAAATATTAATTTTGAAATAACAAAAATTAATGTACTTATGATCACAAACTTTAAGAGTATTATAGTAATTTACTCTCTTTTAAATAATGAAATAAATATTTTACTATTGAATTATTAGTCTAATATTTTCAATATTTACATTAAATCTTATCATTATGTTTTTTAGGTTGATTTACCTTTTAATTATAGAATCTAAATTTAAACTGAAATATTTAGTTTTCAGATATTCTCAACCCAAACCCAAAATTAAAATTTAACTCTTAAAAATTATTAAAAAAAATAATTTTCTTTTATTGTCTATATATATATATATATATATATATATATATATATATATATATATATCATAAACTTGTCATTTTATCATATGAATCCGTTATAAAACGTGTACAAGTATAAACTTGTCATGTACACATAGGATTACTTAAACACAATATAAATTTTATTTTTACTTATATATTATTTGATTTGTATTTACTTAAAATTTAAAATAATTCATAATGTAACATTAAAAAAATTAAAATTAAAATTGGTAAAAAAATAAAACATTAATCCAAAGTCTAGGATTTTGAGGCCTATTGTCTATACTCTATGGGGCCCAAAGTAAGACTCGAATTCAAGAGTAATTCGAACTTTGCAAAACAATTTGTTCAAGATTAATTTGATTGCAATGGTCAAATGCATCCTTCACTTTTGTTTTCAACCTTCGAAATTGAAAGGCTCTCTATCTATCAAAAAAACATAAGCACTGTTACTGCCTCACAGTCACAGGCACAATCTTACATTAACCTGTTGCGCAGATGCTTAGAATCCTCCAACATTTTCCATGGAAGAGCCATTCATGCCAAGCTCATCAAATCCCTTTATCTTCCTTCCCTTTATCTTCACAACCACATTCTCAATTTTTATGTCAAATTTGGGCATCTAAACTATGCTCTCAAGCTGTTCGATCAAATGCCCCACAGAAATGTCGTGTCCTGGTCTTCTATCATTTCTGGTTTTGTCCAAAATGGGTATCCCGATCAAGCTCTCTCTTTCTTTTCCCGGATGCATTTTGATTCTTTGGTATCCCCTAACGAGTTTACACTGGTTAGCGCGCTTCATGCTTGCTCTTTATCCTATAATACAGTTCATTTGTATCAAATTTATGCGCAAATTGTTCGCTTAGGATTTGAATCCAATGTGTTTGTGGTCAATGCATTCTTATCGGCTTTGATACGGCATGGAAAGTTGTTAGAGGCTAAGGAGGTTTTTGATGGGTGTCTAAATAAGGATATTGTATCTTGGAATACCATGATGTCTGGATTGTTGCAGTATTCTTATTCACAATCACCGAGCATTTGGTATCGGATTAGTTGTGAGGGTCTCAAGCCCGATCACTTCACTTTTGCTACTGTTTTTACTGCCTTGGCTTCTCTTTCTGATCTCCAAATGGGTTTGCAAGTTCATGTACAACTTATCAAGAGTGGTCATGGTGCGGATATTTGTGTTGGAAATTCCCTGTGTGATATGTACATAAACAACCGGAGGCTGATTGATGGTTTCAAGGCTTTTCACGAAATGACATGTAAAGATGTCCGGTCTTGGACCCAGATGGCTGCTGGATTCCTACAGTGTGGGGAACCAGGCAAAGCGCTCGAGCTCATTGCACAAATGTCGAAGATGGGTGTGAAGCCCAATAAGTTCACTCTAGCTACTGCACTTAATGCCTGTGCCAACTTAGCTTCCTTGGAGGATGGAAAGAAATTTCATGGCTTGAGAATCAAACTTGGTTCTCAGGTTGATATTTGTGTGGATAATGCTTTACTTGATATGTATGCAAAATCAGGATGTATGGATGAAGCATGGGTTGTTTTCCGGTCAATGAACAATCGATCGGTTGTTTCGTGGACAACCATGATTATAGGGTGCGCACAAAATGGCCAAGCTAGAGAAGCTTTGGAAATTTTTGATGAGATGAGGATGGAGGCAGTAGAAGCAAATTATGTCACCTTCATTTGTGTGCTTTATGCATGTAGCCAAGGAGGATTTATTGATGAAGGGTGGAAATATTTCTTCTCTATGTCTATTGACCATGGAATCTCCCCAGGAGAAGATCACTATGCATGTATGGTGAATCTACTTGGCCGTGCTGGGCATGTTAAGGAAGCTGAAGAATTGATCTTAAGAATGCCGTTTCAACCAGGTTTGCTTGTTTGGCAGACTTTATTAGGTGCTTGTCAGCTGCATGGAGATATAGAAACCGGAAAGCGAGCAGCAGAGCGTGCAATGGATTTGGATGGAATTGACTCTTCAACTTATGTTTTATTGTCTAACATGTTTGCTGGTATGAAGAATTGGGACAGTGTGGGGATGTTGAGAAAGTTCATGGAGAGGAGGGATGTGAAGAAAGTGCCAGGATCCAGTTGGATTGAAGTAGAAAAAGTTTGCTCAGTTACATAAGCTTATGGTGTGCAGCATGAATGAATGGAAATTCAGAAGGAATTTTCTATTTCCTTCATATGTCATTTGGACACACTAACTTTTCTCTAACAAATAAATTAAAAAGAAATAACTCCTAATTTAATGGCTGGTTGATATCTCATGATCTCTGTTTTGCAATATGTTTTTAGTTATTTATTTATTTTTTTAGTCGATTAAGATATCTTCGGGTCAATTTATGCGTCAATCAAGATTAAGTCTCTTTAGGCTAATTTATACGTTAATTGAAATTAAATCTCCTTTTCGAGCGAATCCAAAAGCAAAACTTCACTCTCACTCTATATATTTAAGAATTACCTCATGGATAATGACTTCGAAAATCAAATTTTAGTCAATAAGAAAAGGTGCAAATTCCTTTAACCAATAGCTTAACATGTATTTATTTTTGTTTTATGTACATGGCTCTAAATTTTGTTCAATAATCATATCAGAGTCCTATAGAGTTAATGAGCTGTAATATGCACAATATTCTGAATACTTTTTGTGTGAGATTCTTTTGAAGAAAGCGTCAGTGTTACCGGAAATCGATGACCCAAGCGATTTGTGTTTGGGATAGCACAATCCGGATTATGGATCGTTGGCAATTTGTGTTCCAAAATGCAATCAACCATTGGGAGAAAATCAAACAATCTCAATCACACGAATCTCATAAGATCTATTATCATTCTTATTCTGCAATTTTTGGGATTTATGTATTTCTTTTGTGGCATTGTAGTTGTTAATGTTGTGGAATTTAGATTACTTCCACCAATAATAATAAATTTACCTTGAAAATGTTACACATGTTAATAGAGTGAGAATGATTATACTAACAAATTACCCTAAAGTAAATTCCCAGAAAAATGTGGTGAGTTACAATGATCCACTTAAATACCACACTCCTTAGATAGAATTTTACCAAGACAAGTAATTTAATAGCATAATAATTCTCTACAACTATACTCGACAATAGCTATTAAATAGACATAAAAAGAACACCAAAATTTAATGAGATTCAACCAATTATGCCTATATTCTCGGACACTACCAAAATAATATTTCAATAATTTCAAAGAAATATTATAAAAAGAAAAAAACAAAGTTAATTAATGAATAAGACTTGTTTTTGGGATGATTTAAAATTAGAGGATAGTCTTTTTTATAACCTAAAGGATCCCCCTCTCCCACCCACATTTTTTATGTGGGATTTGGAAATAGGCCAACAAGTCAACAAATCTCCACCTTTGGCGAATTTCCAAATCCCAACAAGAAATGTCTCTAAAGTCTCACAAATCTAATCTTCAGTAGTATCTTCAAATGTGCATTCAAGCGCCAACATTTCTCAAGTCCAAACAATGCTTGAACTTGACCGCCGTTACAACTTTTGTCAACATGTCAGCAGGATTTTCAGTAGTTCGGATCTTCTGAATCAGCACTTGACCTTTTTCCAGAATCTCCTGTACTAAGTGATATCTGACATCGATTTGCTTCGTCCTTACATGATAAACTTGATTCTTTGCTAAATGAATAGCACTTTGACTATCACGGTGCACCTTAATGTGTTTCTATCCAACTCCCAGTTCACTAAGCAACCCTTGAAGCCAAATTGCCTCCTTTACATCCTTCGTAATTGCCATGTACTTTGCTTTTATAGTAGACAAAGCAACTGTTGACTGTAAAGTAGACTTTCAACTAACTGGTGCTTTCCCAAATGTAAACACATAACCAGTAGTTGATCGACGCTTATCCAAATCACCAGCATAATCGGAATCACAGTATTCGACTACATATTGACCAACCTATCTATCCCGCTCAAACATCAATCCAACATCTACGATGTTTAAAATATACTGTAGAATCCATTTCACAGCTTGCCAATACTCTTTTCCAGGATCATGCATGTACCTGCTCACTATCCCAACTGCTTGTGAAATGTCGGGCCTTGTAAACACCATAACATACATCAAGCTACCAACAACACTTGGATACAGGACCTTTGACATGTATTCCTATTCAGCATCATTCTTCGGTGACAGAGATCCATTTAGCTTGAAATGAGGAGCTAGAGGCGTACTAACAGGTTTTGACTTCTCATTCATGCCAAAAAGTTTTAGTACCTTTTTGGATATTGCTTCTGAGTCAAACAAATTCTCCCTAATTTCGTATCCCTGTTTATCTCCATCCCAAGAATCTTCTTAGTTTCACCTAAATCCTTCATTTCAAACTCCTTATTCAGCTGAGCCTTCAATTTCTCAATGTCTTCGTGATTCTTTGAAGCTATCAGCATATCATCAACATAAATGAGAAGATAAATGTAGGATCCATCTTGTAGCTTGCGCAAATACACACAATGATCGTATTTGCTTCTTGTGTACTTCTGCCCCAACATAAACTTGTCAAATCGTTTGTACCACTGCCTTGGAGATTGCTTCAATCCGTATAAAGATTTTCGAAGTTTACACACTAATTTTTCTTTCCAGCAACCTTGAACCCTTCTAGCTAAGTCATATAGATTTTCTCTTCCAAGTCTCCATGTAAAAATGCAGTTTTTACATCCAATTGAACTAGTTCCAAATCCAATTGTGCTACCAAGGCTAACAAAATTATAAAGGAGGAATATTTTACAACTGGAGAAAATACTTCATTATAATCAATTCTCTCCATCTGCGCGTAACTTTAGCTACCAACCTTACCTTGTAGCGAATATCATTTTTGTCAGGAAATCCATCTTTCTTAGCGAATTCCCATTTGCATCCAATTACCTTCTTTCCCTTTGGCAGATTAACTAGCTCCCATGTCTAATTCTTTTCAAGGAACTGCATTTCTTCATTCATGGCATTCCTCCACTTTTCCTTTTCAGAATTCTGAACTGCTTCACGAAAAATAGTTGGAATTCCATCATCTTCAATTGGTGATGCATAAGCCATCATATCAATAAAGCGAGCAGACTTTTGAATTTTTTGTTGTGGCTTCCTCAATGCAATCGATAAGTGTTGTTGTATAGGTTATTGGGTTGGAACCTCTTCTTCTTCAAAATCCTCATCTACTGTAGGAGTGTCTTCTTTATCTGACTCCTCGTCTGCCAAATGAGTATCTCCAACAGATATATTTTTCTCTGCTGGGTCAATTCTTCTTTCAAACTCCACTTGTTACGGAGTACCATCTAATTGCTGACTAGTTACCTTCTCCAACAAGGTAGACTCATCGAAGGTAACATCCCTGCTAAAAGTTATCTTCTTTATCTCTGGACACCAAAGCTGATACCCTTTTCACTCCAGATGTAATCCCCATAAAGAGTGCTTTTTTAGCTCTTAGATCTAGCTTCGATTCCTTAACGTGGTAGTATACAGTGGAACTAAACACACGTAAGTAATCATAATCTGTAGCAAGTTTTTCAGACCACATCTCCAAAGGCGTCTTGCCTCCAATAGCAGTTGATGGTAGTCGATTAATGAGATGGCTCGCATAAGTCACCGCCTCAACCCAAAATTGTCTGTCCAACCCAGCATTGGACAACATACACCAAACTTTCTCCAATAATGTTATGTTCATGCGTTTTGTCATCCCATTTTGTTGTGGTGTATTCCTGACTGTGAAGTGTCGAACTATACCTTCAGCTTTGCAAACTTTTATAAATGGATCACTTCTATACTTTCCATCATTGTCAGTGCAAAGATATTTGATCTTCCTGCCAGTCTGAGTTTCCACCTCCTTTTTCCACTTGGTGAAAACTGCCAACACTTCATCCTTAGTCTTCATAGTGTACACCCACACCCTCCGGGAAAAATCATTTACAAAGGTGACATAGTAGTGTTTTCTTCCCAAAGAAGTTGTCTTGGAAGGCCCCCACACATCTGAGTGAACATAATCCAAAATACCCTTGGTATCATGGATTGTTGTACCAAATTTTATCCTTGTCTATTTCCTTTTGATGCAATGCTCACAAAAATCTAATTTGCAAACCCGTGCTTCTTTCAACAATCCTTGATCTATCAGAAGTTTTAAGGATTTTTCTCCAGCATGTCTCAAACGCATATGCAATAACCTGGTTGCTTTTGACTCCCGATCATCAGTAGAAGTTGTTGTTGCTGCTGTCCTAACAATTGTACTACCCATAAAGTAATACACATTATTGCCTTTTCGAATTCCCTTTAGTACCACAAGTGCACCAAAGATGATCCTCATTATCCCATCGTTCATCTTCACTTCGTAACCTTTTGACTCTAAGGTTCCCACAGAGATGAGATTCTTCATCAAATCCGGTACATATCGAACACCTGTTAAGGTTCTGATTGATCCATCTTGATTCCTCAAGCGAATTGAACCAATCCCATGTGTGGCAAGATGGACATTATTTGCTATGTAGATAACTCCACCTTTCAGGTCTTTAAAATCAAAGAACCATTCTCGATTGGGGGACATATGGTGGCTACAAGTTGAATCTAACAACCATGAACTAGAATAGCTGGTTGATGGTGTAGCAGCAATTGAGAGGTCTGAGTCTGCATCATCAAACTCAGCTACATTTGAATATGAGATAGTCTTTTCCTTGTTAGGTTTGTTTTTATTCTTCAGTTTGGGACAATCTTTCTTCTAGTGCCCTTTTTCTCGATAAAAGGCACATTCATCTTTGCTCGGTCTGGACTTCGACTTAGATCTCCCTCTCCTTCCTTTATTTTGATTATAAGAGTGTCCTCTCATTACCATTGCTTTTGCTGCACCACTAGTACTTTCTTTCTTGTCTCGCTTTCTAAGCTCATAATTGTACAGGGCAGCAGTAACTTCACTGAGAAACACTTCAGCCTTCCCCGTGAAGTAGAGTAGTTTCAAGAAACTCAAACTCCTCAGGAAGGGATCCCAATAACATCATCGCCAAATTTTCATTTTCAAAAGCCACATCCAAATTCACTAAATCAGCTACTAGCTGATTAAAATTGGTGATGTGCTCATTCATCATGGTACCTGGAATATAAGTGAAGCGAAATAGTCTTTTTTTTCATATGAAACTTATTTTGACTGTTTTTCTTCAAATATTTCTCCTCCAGTGCCTTCCACAATTTACTTGTAGAATTTTCCTTGGAGAATGCATACTTCTGTTCTCTAGAAAGACACGAGCGAATTGTACCACATGCCACACGATTGATGGTCTTCCATTCTTTCTCCTCAACATCATTTGGTTTCTCTTCTTAAATGGCAATGTCTAGACCTTGCTGAAAAAGAGCATCTAAAATCTCACTTTGTCACATGTCGAAATGTCCGGTGCCATAAAAAATCTCCACTGCAAATCTAGCATTTGTCACATTAGTTCTTGCTAAAATTGAAGATGTGAAACATTTTTGTGCCGTCTGACATTTCTACTACAAATTCTATTTAATAGCTGTCGTTGCGAAATGTCAATTAGCCCAAGAAAATTTTTTCTGATGTGGAAGATCAGTTTAAGCCGCAATCACAGAGCAATTAAGATAACCACTGTTTTAAAAATCAAACTGGACCGGCTGGTCGGATTGGTTAAACCGAAAACCGATCATTGGTTCCGTCCGATTAGGTAAAAAATTGGATCTTTCAAAGTGACATCGTTTTGGCATAAAAAAAAATAAAAATAGAAGAAAAAATAAAAATAAATAAAAGGAGCCGATCGGACAGGTGAACCGAACCGGTTGAACTGTGAACCGGTAACCTGATCGGTTTGATCACCGGTTTGATTTTTAAAACACTGAAGATAACCAAGAGCTCTGATACCAATTGTTGTGGAATTTGGGTTACTTCCACTATTAATAACAAATTCACCTTGAAAATATTACACAGGTGAATATAGTGATAACGATTGTCCTAACAAATCACCCCAAAGTAAATTCTCAGGAAATCTTGGTGGGTCACAATAATCCACTTAAATACCACACTCCTTAGACAGAATTTTACCAAGACAAATAATTTAATAGCACAATAATTCTCTACAATTATATCTGACAATAGCTATTAAATAGACATAAAGAGAACAATGTAATTTAACGAGGTTCGGCCAATTATGCCTATATTCTTGGACAATACCAAAATAATATTTCAATAATTTCAAAGAAATATTACAAAAGAGAGAAAGAAAAAAACAAAGCCAATTAATGAATAGGCTTGTTTTTTTGGATGATTTAAAACTAAAGATGAAGAATAATTTTTATAGCTTAAAGGACCCCCTCTCCCACCCACATTTTAGATGTGAAATTTGGAAATAGGCCAACAAGTCAACAGTTAATATAGCATTTTTGTAACATTTTAACTGAAACTAATTTTTTAACTTATAGGAGATTAGAAAAACTTTACTGTTACTCTTATTTTAATCTTGTATATGACAATTTGTTATATTTCATTTCATATGCACTCTGAGTAATCTATTTTCTTCCCGCTAGGAAACTTGAACTTGAAAGAAGCCTATTCCCCACATATCACATTTTTAGATAGGGGTGTAATCGAGCCGAACTTTAACTTGTTCAGGCTTGGCTCGATATTTTTTTTTCCGAACTCGAGCTTGAACTTAAATTTTGAATCAAGCTCGAAAATCATATTCAAACTCGGCTCGTTCAAACTTGAGTCGAGCTCGAACTCAACTCGAGCTCGGCTCGTTAATAAATTACAATCAAGCTAAGTTCGAACTCGAGTTCAACTCGTTTTGAAACTTGTTTATAATTTATTAAAATACTCAACTTCCTAAATATTTATTTTTAATAAAATAACTATAACAAAAATACTTAAAACTAACATAAAAGCAAAATCATCCAATTAGTGAAAAAAAAAATCTAATTATAAAATTGAGTATCACATGTATTACAAAAATATTAATTAATAAAAAAAATATTTTTAAAAATTAGAATATTAGATTATATAATAAGGAAATATTAGATTATTTTAATTAGGAGAATATATATTTTAATCAAATTGAATTACTAAAAATTTTATAGAAGTATTAAAATATATTTTTTGAAGTGCTAATATTATTAAGTTAATAATAATAATAATAATAATAATAATAATAATAATAATAATAATAATCAAGCTGTTCAAGAACCTATTAATCGAGCTTTTTGCGAGTCTGTTCACGAGTTTATAATCGAGCTGTTCACGAGATTAATCGAGCCGAACTTAACCTTACTCAAACTCAGCTCGTTTATTCATCGAGCCTTAAAGTAAGGCTCAAGTTTAACTCGTTTATAAAATGAATCGAACGCGAACGAGTTTTTATCAAGCTGAACACCGAGCCGCTCGCGAACGGCTTGACTCATTT
>CATKHJ010037036.1:0-18052 GCA_949750685.1 Vernicia montana | reverse complement strand
TGGGAGGATTTGTGTCTTCTTGAACAAATGAAGAAGATGAAGAAGAGAAAATGATGATTAAATATGCTTAGTGGTAGGTTTAGGGTTTGGAAGTGAAATGACTAATTTAACCTTAATGAATAAGGATATGAAATTCTAGATCATTGATAAATGGTCGTTTCACTATTTTCTTAACCATTTCACTATTCTTTTAGTCATTGGGTAAATAGCCATTGTTGACTACTTTTATCAAACAAAATGATGATACTAAATGATGACAATTAAATTAGTTAATTGATCCTCCTATTCTTCCTTAATTACGCACTCATATATAGCTAATCATAAGATTAATCTCCTAATTGGTCCCCCAACTCTTCATTAATTACATACTCATGTATAATCAATCATAAGATTAATTATTTTGCACAGATTAAAAATAATGCAGTACAATTATATCACAGTGTAATTAATTTAACAGACAGTGCAGAAAATAACACTATGCGTTAAATAACAGACTGTGTTAGAATAACACTGAATAATCACATAGGTGATAGTGTTGATATAACACTGCACAATTAAATAGCAGACAGTGTAGAAATTACACTGCATAATTTAATTAATAGACAGTGCAGAAATTACACTGCATAATTAATTAACAGTCAAAATGGAAAAATTTTCAAGGGAAAAATGTAGGGTATTACAAAAAGATGATTCATTGAATCTAGCCAACTTCTATCATTCTTAATTCTTCAAAAATATTATTTTCTATTGTAAGGCTTCTTTGAGAAGCCATTCAAGATCCACTTTTCATTTTCTTGATCAAATCCTAACCATTTATTATTTCATAAAGAAAATTACCTTCATTTCTTACTCTTCATTTTCTACACACTTCCAAGAATAAAAAGTCTTCTTTTCTTTGCTAAAGGAATTTCAACCAAGCTCTCCCTCACCAAGATCAAATAATTTCAAGGTAAAATCTTTATAAAATCAACTCTACTTTTCATCCTTAGTGTGTATATTGAATTATTTCTTGAATTGTTGGATGTTCTCTTTCTCTTTTCTACATTCCTTCGTTCGGCACTTCTAGGATTATAGGGGGGACTTGTTGTTTATTTTATTACTTGATGAATATTAATTTATAAGCATGAAAAATGATGATTTGAGCATAAAATGTATAATAGAACTTGATTTGATCTTGCACTTTGAATTTGGGATTTAAGGTTTTGTTTTGGGAAAACTTTAGGATGCTCATTTTGTATTTATAGAGACAGAATTTGGAGAAATATTAAACATAAAAGTTGTATTATTATGTCTCAAATATAACCCTATAAAAGGGTTTGACAAAATTCTTTAAGGATAATGAAATATCCTTCCTACAAGGAAACTGACCAATAATTTGGGTTAGTTAGCAATCCGAAATTGATTGAGCTAATTGAGGACTTATTAGATAGAATTTTGAAGTTACCCAAACATCAAAGTTGTAGATATATACCTTAAGTATAATCCAATAAAATTAATTTGTGATATTTGATTTACGTCAAGAGATATGTTGTTCAAACTAAAACTGACACAGGTTAGAGATTCAAAGGACAGTTCGAAATTGAGTGGCAAAATTGATGGCTTTAGATTCATAATTAGCTAAACATAAAACATAAGAAATGATCATTGACATGTACTAAAACCCTCTGTAAATGGAAACTTTAATTTGACATACATTTTTTCATTTATACTCAAATGAAAGTTATGGGGTCAGTCTGCCCCTGCAACAAAAATAGAACCGGATTAGAATAGTCACCAAGTTTTCTATAGATTGAATTTTAAGTTCAATTTTGGATATATTACAAATTCATATGTATAGTTTAAGATTCAAAGATAATCAACTCATTTGGATTATTAAATCATGAGAAATTATAGAAAAAAGGTCACAATGTCAGGTTATATAATTAGGTAATAAATGGAAATATAATGTTTTAATGTTATCATTTGTTACCCAATGAATCCTATATGTATATAAGAAATGAATGATAAATAATGGGAATGATGGATATTAAATTATGTATATTTATTAAACATGAATTTAACCTAAGAATTAATTAATTAATAATTAAGATCTTTGCATAGTACCCTATTTTATCATATTAGATCATTAGAGATTTAACTTCTTGATTTAAGTGATTAGTTGAATTGCCATAAAGTGAACTTATTTGACTTGGTTAAAGATTTAATTGATAATGATTATGTATGTAATCCTCCCATGAAATGACTTATGTGAAATGATATTGAAATGAGCAAGTGAACAATGTGAATTAAAGGTATACACCCTAGGCCATTCAGCCATTACATGATATCGAACATGAATGTACCTTAAATTGTGATATGTGTATATATATATTATGTGCGATGACTTGAATTGATATTAGATGATTGGTATGTCTTAGATGTAGACTTAGCAGTACTAGAGTTAGGATTGGAATAATTAAGTTGACAAAGTACTTAATAGTACATAATTGAATGACTTGAATGGTATGGTTCATTGTAGAACCTAAAGGAAAAGATAAGGAAATTGTTCCGGAGACCAAGGAGCATCACTTCTATTTGTGTTAAGAGCTTATGCTTGGACCTAAGGAATTATGATGAGTATGTAATATTTTAATATGGTATGGGCATTTGCCCTTAAATTATCATTCAATTGATATATATATATATTACTAAAAGTCCTAGCAATCCTTAATGTAAATCTTATTCAACCATTGTCATTCAAATCCTTGTGTTAGGACAATACTTGATGGCCTTCGGCCTAATTGTTATTCATTGATGGCCTTCGGCCTAATTGTTAATTCATTGATAACCCTCATTTTAATTATTATTTCATTAATGGCCCTCGGCCTAACTACTAATTCATTGATGGCTTTCGGCCTAACTGTCATACTACTTATTCAATTGAACACTCTAAAGTTCATCTGAAACCATTATTGAAATCGTAAAACCTCATTATTACTATTGTGAATGTCCATATGATTTATTGTTCATATATCGTGGACTTTCATTAATGATTATTATTATACCTTGTCATTGGTAACCTAATTTAATGCATAAATCCCCAACTAATGTGGGGTTATACATTGGTCATGTGCACATGGTAAAAAGCCCATGGATAGGGTGAGCGTATCCGCCTCAACTAGGAGGAGTGGTCCTAGCCGTGAGACCTAATCAGTTTTGTGCTGAAGTAATCAGTGTCAGTGAGGAAGACATTAGCCGCCACTCTATTTATTTATAAGTGGGAGGCACACCGCTTCTAAATTTTTTTTATTTAAGCTAAATTGTTCACAATTGAAACCTCTATTGAATTTTGATATGATAACCTACCATTGATACTAAATTTTGTTAAATTCCTATTATTGTTATACATATTTCTAACCAGTATATTGTATTAATATATTACATTCTTACTGAGCTTGTCTCACCCCTTTAATGGTTTATAATTTTTAGGTATACTGGAGGTCAAGCAAGGCAAATTCTCAAGCTTCCCTTGTCCACTTGGGGGTTTCCTCTACTGCATAAGGTTGTTTGATTTCAGAATCTTAATGTAATTATATCTTGGTGAGTTGAGTCTAGAGCTTCATGGTCATTATGGTTCACAGTAGCTAATATTGCATGTTCCAGTTTATTAATTATGGTATGTAATTATATAACACTAATACTGGTAATAATGAAGGATAACTGTCAATAATGAATGGTGATATGAACTATAAATGTTAAGAATATAAGTATATGTTGAGTATATAAGAGGTATACATATGATATACATGTGGTATATGATTGGTATATGTTGAGTATCCTTTTGGTATATGATGAGTGTATGAATATGGATTTACGGGTTATGATCTGGGATATATGTTTATTGTATAATGTGCTTGCTACAGCATAGAATAGGGGTTCCATGAGTTAGGTGACCTTATGTCTCCCTATGCCCAAGGACCATCACACTTCAAAAGTTGGGGTGTGATAGGTTTATTTTGAAAATAGTGGTTTGGCTTAATAATGTAAGAATAGCTTGATGAAAACTGATTTCATGAACAATTATGTAAATGGAATGACAAATATAAGATAAAATGACAATTATATTGATGAATGACAGATTATAAATATGTAAATAAAAAGAATAAAAGCAGATAAACAAAATTAGAAGGTGATAGGAAGATATATTGTTTATTTTAGTTTTGATTTGCCATTTGGAACAAGTGTGCCTTCGTATCCCTTCGAATGGGAATCAAAATCCACGCAACTCTTCCATCTTGCAATGGGGTTTTACTTTAGTTTCACCTTTTTTATTATATTTTGATGATTTAATAGAAGGAAAACAAGGCGCTTTAACTTTAAAGATAAAGAAAGTAAAATGAAATTAAATTGAAAAGAGCATGAAAAAGATGCTTACCTTGCGCTTGTGTGGCTTTGGGATTGAAAGAACTTGCCTCGGTCGGTGATGAAGGGGACTTACTTCGGTCGGCTATGGACTTGCCTCGAATGGCAATGGAAGAAACTTTTGGACTTGGTCGAGTCAATTCAATAAGTCATAACTCGACTTACTTTGCAAATGCCAAAGCAAAAAATAAAAATTTAAACTAGGGAGCTCGTTCCTTAGCAGACCAAGCTATAATGGAAAATAGGGGAGAGAGAGAATGGTTTCCTTGAAACAGTTGTTGATTAGGCAACCCTGAGATGGAGTGTCGAATACTGAGCTAGGGGGTCAGTATATATAGGCTGAGGGGTAGGGGGAGAAGTTTGGAGAGTTTTGATGAGGGATAAAAAGTGAAAAAATTATAAAAAAATAAAATTTGGTGTCTCCTCGCAGGGGTGGCCAACAACGGCTCAGGTGCAATCCTTTTTTTTTTTTCAAGGTACAAAATTAAGTGTTCACACCTGCTGCACTTTCGTGTCTTCTCTAATCTTTCATCCAATCTCCATTTGCCTTTCGATTTCCTTCAATTTGGCACTCCGGGGATGACTTTTAGTGGTACAAAACACAAGGAGTAACTTCATAAATAAGGAATTAAGATCAAACAAAATAAATGAAGCAAAAATTAAGAAGTACATGAATGAAAGAAAGACAAAGCAATTGAAAACTAGTTTCAATTCACCTTTATTTCTGAATCTTGATGCAATCATGTGGATACTCTATCATTATAAATCTGTTTCACATTAAAAGAGGCAAACATAATAGAAAGACAATTAAATCAAAGCATTCATATGAACATTACCATAAAATGATGAATATATCCAAAATAACACAATTGATGCACATGATTTAAAATTCAGAATTTGAAGAATCAAAAACTAGTTCTAATGCTCTCATATTCTTTCTTTATAATAATCAAAAAGAAAACAAATAACCATAAGGATACAAAATCAAAAGAAATTAAATAAACATGCACATGAACAATTAAATATTCAAGTAATGGTTTAATTGAAATTTAACTAGAAATTCTCCTTCATGGACCTCTCCCTTGGCACAATTAGAACCTTGAGGGATCTGAAGCAATGGGATTCCTTGGTAATAGAAGATTCAGCTCTTAGGTAAATTGAATCATAACATACCTTGTTGTTGTTCTTGCTTGAATGAAGATGATTCACAATTTAGTTCCTAGGTTCTTTTTTCTTTCTATTTTTCTTTTGATTTTCTTAGAAATCTATAGATTTTAGAGGATGGAGAGTTTCCTCTCTTGTTCTTAGGTGTTTAGAAGTCCCTCCTTCAGATTAGAAATATGGCCTCTTTCCCCAAATGGATAAAAGAATGGTTTTTATATGATTTTTGAATTTTTAGGGTTTTTTCCTTGATTTTTCTTTAACTAAAAAATATTTTGAAAATTTTTTTGATCTTCCCTAACCCTATTAGAAAGGATTCAAAAGGGTTGGGGTGGATTAAGGTATTTTAAAATTAAAAATTATTCAAAAAAAAGTTGGAAATTCAGTCTGTCAGCACATGAGGGACACATAGGGCCTCACTCATCCACACAGGGGACGTGTAGGGCTCCATGCGTCCCTTGCTCAGTAAGGGTGCAAAATTTTAGCTTTTTCATTTTCAGAGACCAAACTACAATTTTTCCCTTCCTTGAGGACAAAGTGAAAATTTTCAAAATTCATTTTAAAACTCAAAATTTCAAGGATTTAAAATATTAAAGCTAAAGAAATCTAATTGAACTCTAAATTGAATCATTTTCAAAATTATTTTCAATTAAGTTTGAAAATCATTTCTAATTGACCTGAAAACCACATTGTGAATCAATCTCCAAGCAAAAGTAGACCGTTTCTCATCATCAGGCTCTAGAGTAAAAAATTAAGTGTTCACAGTTTGTCCTCGCTTTGCCCTATTTTGTTTCACAAAGAAAGGCAAAGTACAAACTAACTCTAGCTTAATTCTCTCCCTTACTCACCCATACTGACTAAATCGTTTGATATCAGTCGAACACAAGACACACACACTAACCTGGTTGGGTTTTCAGCTAAATTTGTTGGTTCTAGTTGATCTTCTTTTCCCTGAACTCTTTATTCTAGATGACTTTGTTGAATTGCTTTAATCCAACGGCTTCACCTTTTTGGCAAAATTTAAACTTCTTTCTAGATCCCTTTGATCCAATGGCCTTACCTTCATTAGATTCCTTTAATCTAACAAACTTCACCTCTTTAGCGGGATGTTACCTTTGTTGGATCCTTTTAATTTGACAATTTTTCCATTTTGGAAGAATTTTACCTTTGTTGGATCTCTTTGACCCAACAACTTTACCTTTTTGGCGGGATTTTACCTTTGCTAGATCTCTTTAACACAATAACTTTGCCTCTTTGGCGGGTGTGAGGCCTCGCCCGAATGCCCCTCCCCTCGCTCGGAGAAATTGATTACCTTAAGGAAAGGCAGAGCTATTTTTAAGGGAGGTTAGGTATGAGTTTTGGTGCTCACGATCGGAAGTGGCTATCGCCTCGGAAAATTGATTTGATTTTTAAAAAGAATTTGGGAGTCGCCACCCTAATTTATTTATATGGGAAAAATTAAGGAAAACCCCATTTTTGACTCCAATTTATTAATCTTAGATTAATTTACCCAAGGATAAAATCACTAATCTTTGAACCAAGTTTGAGTTTGAGGATTAGGTTTTTGGTTTTAAATAATCTCAATTTGGTTCTTAAATTTAATTTGACTTTTGAAAATTGGTTTAATGAATGACAAGTATTAATGACAATTCATAATGCATGAGCATGGCATAATTATGAGACATATGGAAAAAATAAAGAGCAAGTATTTAAACATCCACAAGTAAAGGAGACTGTTTCCTCTAGCCCTTATGAGTACTAGGAAAATCACAAAATCGCTCCTTTACTCCAAAATAATTGAATAATTAATTGCTTTAATTGAAATTTACAAGAAAGGCATAAATTTACTTTTTTACATGAAAAATAAAAGGCGGACGCAGGATTGATTGAGATTTGGATTTGGATTTGAGGCTTGGATTCAGATTCCAAGCGTGCCTACATACCCCACTGAATGGGGATGAAAACCCACATAGTTCGTTCCACTATGAGGTGGAGGGGTTTAAAGATCAGTCAGATTTGATTGGTTTGGTTTGGTTTGGGGTTTGAGTGAGGGTAAGAGATTATACCTTTTTTTTAGTGAGCGGAGTGATTTTTCGGACCGAAATACTGTTTTATCGGTTTTGGTTTTGAAAAAGGAATTAATTTGGTGACTTGGTTGCTTAATTACCCAACTTTAATTAATTAAAAGAATTAATTAATTAATTAAAAGAATTAATTAATCAAGTTGAGTGAAAATTAATTGAAAAATTAATTAATTAATTAAATTGGTTTTTAATTAATTAATTAATTGAGAGTAGGTGGAAACTAATTGAAAAATTAATTAATTAATTAAAATCAATTTTTAATTAATTAACTAATTGAGAGTGGGTGGAAACTAATTGAAGAATTAATTAATTAATTAAAATTAATTTTTAATTAATTAACTAATTAAGATTACTCAAAATGAGTAAGAAGACTAATAAGAGAGAGAGAGAGAGAGAGAGAGAGAGAGGGAGCAAGTGGATAGCCAATCTACAAATGTTCAAAGGTGTGGTTTGAAGTTGTGAGGAGAGGGGTATTTATAGGAAAATGGGGTGGAGTGAAAAGACTAAAAAAGGTCCAAAAAGCAAGCTGGGGTAGGGGTAAATTCAAAATTTCGCAAAAAGGTAAAGGGCCGCGACAGAGCATGGCGGACTTCCGCTAGTCACCTCGGGTTTCGGGCTCCAGTTGGGTTTTCGGGGATTTTAGGGCTTCCAAGTCAGTTTCTAGGGTATTCTGAAGTCCAAAAAATTACCGGTCAGTAGCGGTAGATCCGAAATTAATTATCGGACATTTTGGCAGTCAGTTTTAGGAAAAATCTGGTCAGTTTTGGGAAAGTGTTGTCTGGTATGAAAAGTCCAATTAAGGTCAAAAAAGTGTCAGTCCCCTTGTAATATTATGCATAAAAATCAATTTTTTTGAGGGGGTGCTGCCCCCTTGACCTTTGCCCGCTAACCGGCTAGCGGACCTTCGCACCGGCTCTGTGTAACGCACGAAATTTAGCAGGTGTCAAGTTACAGTAGCATCTTAAGGGTGCAAAATTGAGAGTTCACAACTACCTCATCATCAGAATTGGCTTATTCGTGAGGTGATTTTGATGATAGTGAACTCAGGAGAAGGGATGGTACAAGGAACCAAAGTGATGTCTAGCTCAGTACTTGGACATGTTTGGGTGAGAGATATGGTCAAAAAGGGATGGTATAGAGAACCAAAGTGATGTCTGGGTCAGCTCTTGGACATGTTTGGGTGAGAGATATGGTCAAAGAGGGATGGTATAGAAAACCAAAGTGAAGTATAGGTCAGTACTTTGACATGTTTGGGTGAGAGCTATGGTCGTAAAGGAAGATGGCAAAAGGAACCACATTGATGTTTACGCAATTGTTCCTAAACATTTATGGGTGGAGGATGGGGTTGAGTTTGATAAATAGACAGGAGAATAGACCACAAGGATGTTTAAGTAATCGTTTCCTAAACATTTATGGGTGGAAACTTGATTTGATAAATAGAAGCGAAAAGAGGAACCAAAGGCATATCTAGGCTAACGGCTAGATGTTTTTAGGTGAAGGATAGATTTTAATAAGATATTTTTGGTGAAAGGGAGAGCCTCGACCTATAGCGAGTTGGCTCGAGAGATTCTAAAAAGTTTCTGGTATGAGGGGAGCCTCGGCTTATGACTAGTCGGGTTAAGGAATTTTGAAAATAGGAGAGCCTCGGCCAATGGCGTATCAGCTCTAGAGGTTTCAATCGGGTGACAGTTTAATTGGGTTTGATTGATAAGGGAAGACACTCCCAGTATCTTTGGGAGATTTTGCATCATTAGTATCATAACTGCTTGTCTCTTGGGTGAAAGATGGTTACCACGGTCAGAATCGGGAGAAAAATCATTACCATGGTCAAGGTCGGGTGAAGGAAGGCTACTTTTCATGGAAGTATAGTTGCAAAATGGCATCGTGGTCAACTTTGAGAAGGTACTGGTCAATTCTAAAAAGATGGCGGTCAGCTTCGAGGAGGTACTGGTCAATTCTGAAAGATGTCGGTCAGCTCCAAGGAGGTACTGGTCAATTCTGAAAGATGTCGGTCAGCTTTGAGGAGGTACTAGTCAATTCTTGAAAGATGTCGGTCAGCTTCGAGGGGGTACTGGTCAATTTTGGAAAGATGTTGGTCAGCTTCGAGGAGGTATTGGTCAATTCTGAAAGATATTAGTCAGCTTCAAGGAGGTACTGGTCAATTCTAGAAGATGTCATTCGTCTTCGAGAAGGTACTGGTCAATTCTAAAAGATGTCGGTCAGCTTCGATGAGGTACTGGTCAATTCTTAAAGGATGTCGGTCAGCTTTGAGGAGGTACTAGTCAATTCTAGAAAGTTGTCGGTCAGCTTCGAGGAGATACTGGTCAATTCTGGAAAGATGTCGGTCAGCTTCGAGGAGGTAATGGTCAATTCTGGAAAGATGTTGGTCACCTTCAAAGAGGTACTGGTCAAATTCTGAAAAGATGCCAGTCAGCTTCGAGGAGGTACTGGTCAATTCTGAAAATATATTGGTCAGCTTCGAGGAGGTACTAGTCATTTAGCTTGGCTTATGCATGATGGTGTATGACTGTAAATGATTGCATATGTATAGATGTCTGTGCATAGATGATGCATGTTTATGTATGCATATTTCAGGATTCTTAGACCTTTTTTTCGACTCCAATGCTACGGATGATCTATGATGATGCATCTATCAGATGAAATGTATAGATGCAAGAGGGTGGATTCACGAGTTTGCTCTGTGTATGATATGAAGGCAGTTTGCATGCAATGTCAACTCCTAAATGTGATCTTGGAACAAAGTGACTTCAAGGTTGCGAAATGATTCCTTGGTGGGTTCCTAAGGCTATCTTAGGAAGGTCTGACAAATCTGTGATATTTTTAAGTGATGACCATGACAGGTAATCTAGACCTCAAGTAGAAAGGTGTTTATGCAAATTTAATACCTTGAACCAATGATTGGTTGTCTGAAAGCTGATTTTAGGAAGATGGGAAAAGAGACCAGCTTGATGTCTAGGTGAGTGTTTAGACATTTCTGGGTGAGAAGGATGGGAAAGGGAGCCTTGACCTATAGCAAGTTGGCTCGAAAGATTTGGAAAATATTTTGATAAGGGGAGAGCCTCGGCCTTTGGTGAGCCGGCTCGAGAGATAAGATTTAATCGATCGGGTGAACCCTCTTAACTTGGCTGATCGGGTGAAGGATCCTTTGACTTAATTGATCGGGTGGAGGATCCTTTTGCTTGGATGATTGGGTGGAGGATCCTTTGGCTTAACTGATCGGGTGGAGGATCCTTTGGCTTGGCTGATCTGGTGGAGGATCCTTTGGCTTGGTTGATCGGGTGGAGGATCCTTTAGCTTGGCTGATCGGTGGAGGATCCTTTGGCTTGGCTGATCGGGTGGAGGATCCTTTGGCTTGGCTGATCGGTGGAGGATCCTTTGGCTTGGCTGATCGAGTGGAGGATCCTTTGGATTGCTAATCGAGTGGAGGATCCTCTGGCTTGGCTGATCGGTAGAGGATCCTTTGGCTTGGCTTATCGGGTAGAGGATCCTTTAGCTTGACTGGTCGGGTGGAGGATCCTTTGACTTGGCCGATTAGGTGAAGGACCCCTAGTGAAGAGATTTGGTTGATTCTGATTTAAGGGATTGACCTATCTGTTTAGGCAACCTAGGTCTCGGGCTTAAGAGATTGGACTCTTTTTGAACAGAGGGATACGCTTTGATTTTGGTCTACGGTGAGACCTTTCGTGCGGCTTGGTTTCATCAAGGAGATGGGGCTTTGAAAATGAGAGGTACACTTTCCACAAATTGCTTGGGTGATGCGGATTCTGTGAGAGGTTCGGTCGATTCTTATTCTGCCAGGTAGCTTGAGTTTTGTGGTTTCGTTATAATGATTCATGGAAAGGAAAGAACGCATTATCTGGGATAGGAAGGCTCTTGGGGATGGTGCTCTTAGGATTTAGTGAGATTGGCATAGAGGTCGGGATGGACTTTTAGGAATGAAGGGGAGCCAAATGGTTTGAGTCTTTTGTTGACTTGAGCACTTTAATAGGAAAACACTACTTAGAGATCATACCCCTGATAAGGGATGACAGACTGACAGAAGGTGACTCGAAAGATTGTGAATGACTTTGATGGTTATGCCCCTAATGAGAGACAAGGGCAACTTTACTTTGGATGATTTGACTTTGAAAAATTTCTTCATCTTTTGTGATTTTTCAATGAAAGAAAGGATTGACATAAAGGAAGATGACTCTGAGGAGGGTAAAGTTATTTGACTGTTTTAGGAAGAAAACGAATAATTAGAGGGTGAAGTATTTAGACGAACCTGATAGACTCTAACTTTAGACATAACTGATCGAGATGAAAATAGACTACCCATGAATATGAAAAATGGGTTTTGACATCACTCAGAATAGAATTTTAATGACACATTTTTCTTTTTAGCTCTAACTTCTGCCCAAGTCGCCCTTTCAGGTTTTCAGCTTAGCTAGCATTTTCTTTTTATTATTATTATTATTATTTTTTATTTTGGTAAAAGAACCAAGTGAGTGATGCATTTAGGCATAGAGGAAAAGAGAAAGAGATGCTTTGTCATGGGAAAAAGAAAAAAATGCTTTGTACTATGATTTGGACTGCACTCGAGTTGGGCTGCCTACGTATCCCTTACATCATTTTTTGTCATTTTCTTATAGGCATAATCAGGTCCATATAGTTCTGATTATAGTGCTTTAAAGATATGAGAAACTAACTATAGACACTACATTCAGACAAAGCATCTCTTAGTTGATCTAGGTTGCAAGGATTGGGGGATTTGTTCCCGTCCACGTCCATGAGGATAGCGCCTTCGCCGGATAGGATCTTTTCAAGTACGTATGGCGTAGCCCAATTTGGTCTGAACTTTCCTCTTGGATCGTGCACAGGAGCTCGAACCTCTTTCAGGACTAGGTTTCCCTCTCACAAACCCCTATCTTTCACCTTCTTGTTGAAATGTTTGGCGAGTTTTTGTTCATAACCCTAAATTTTGTATATTGCATCCATTCTTTTCTCATTGATGGCATTCAACTGGCTGTGATAGCCTCTAATCCACTCTACTTTGCTTAGCTGGCTTTCTCTTATCACCTTAGCAGAGCGAATTTGCATTTCAATGGGGAGGACAGCCTCCATTTCGTAGACCAAAGCATATGGGGTTGCTCCTGTGGGAGTGCTGACAGTGGTTCTGCACCCCCATAAAGCGGCATGTAGATGCTCATGCTAGTCTCTATGCTTCACAATGGACTTCTGTAGAATGGTCTTGATGGTCTTGTTGGCAGCCTCAACTGCCCCATTAGTCTGTAGCCAGTAGGGAGAGGAGCGATGATGTTGGATTTCTTCTTTTTGGAGCAGTTGGACTACTTCTTTCTGAAAGTTGAAGCCATTATCAGTGATTATCTCGAAGGGGGTTCCGAACTAATAAAAGATATTGGTTCGGATGAAATGGGCCACCTTCTTAGAGTTCAAGACCCGATATGGCGCTGCTGCAATCCATTTTGTAAAGTAATATACAACTACTATAATGTATTCATGACCACTGGAGGACTTCAGAGAGATTCCTTCGATGACATTTATGCCCTAAGTGGCAAAAGGTCATGGGGTCGCTATAGAATCCAGTGGCATAGAAGGCCGATGCTGTAGCTTGGTGAATATTTGACACTTATGACATTTTTGCACACAGCTCGCATAGTCCTTATTCATGGTCAGCCATAAATAACCCAGATTCATGATTTTCTGAGCCAAAGCAATGTCGTTCATGTGCGGTCTCCTTCCCCGCCATGGACTGTAACACCCCAGGGTTCCTTTAGATCACTAAAAATCTAGAAAATAGGAAAATTAGGAATTTAAAGAATTACGTGAAGTGCAATTAAGGGAAAGGGTTAGTATACGCAATATCGGTAGGATAGTGACTTTTAGGATTTTTCCAGAAGTTGTAACTTAAACAAAATTACTAAGGACCTAGCTAAAAATAATATTAGAAACTTAAATTAGAAAGTAAAATTAATTATATACTTAAATTAAAAGATGTAGTAATATTTTTGGGTAAAAGGGGAAAAACCTTAATTTTTCTTAAAAAGATAATTATGAAATTTGACTAAGTAAAAAAAAAAATATGGCTATTAATGGCCGGCCATGTGATGGCCATCAAAGGGAAGAAGAATTTCCAAAATTTGATGACAATTAAATCAATCAAAAAGAAAATGAAAAATATAAATAAGTAAGCTTGGAAGATACGGATTCATCATCTTTCATTTCTACAAAATTAGAGCTAAGGAAAAGAAAAGAGAGAACAAGAAATAAGAAGAATAACAAGAAGAAGAAGTAAAGAATATTTAAGGTAAGGCTATAAATTAATTCAAGTGTTTACATCTATATATCTATGTGTGTTGTTTGATGATGTTGAATTTGATATGGTGATAGTTGTGTGGTTATGTTGAGTAAAGAAGGGATGGAGAAAGAAATTTTAATATTTAGAAAAGAGGAAATTGATAAGAGAAAAAGACTTAACTAAGGTTGCTTTGATGGAAAGAAGTAAGAAGTGAAGGAATTAAATGAAAGAAGTAAGAAACTATAGGAAACGGCTTTAGGGTTAGAAATTCCTGTAAATTGAGGAGGAAAATCGAGTCACTTGGATTCCGAATTTGAAGAAAGTCAAAACATAAGAAGTGTAAAATGATATCTTTAGTTTAATTCTCTAGAAGGATTTTTAAGCTAGTTCTTGTTAGTTTTATAGATATGAGAAGAAAAAGAAAACTGCATTCTACAAACCCACCCTGAGATTTTAGAAAATTTGAGGTCAGTTTAAAGTATCTTAGGATAGGAATTAAAAGATGGCTAAAACATAAGAAATGGACCTTAATGTGTCATTTAGATGATTGAAAAACTTCGGAGCAAAAATTCATGCATTTTAAGAGATATATGAAGAATTCTAAACTATGATAGGGTAATTCAACGGGCAAAACCCTTGATGTTATCTCTTAAGTTGGATAACTTTGAAAGCAAAATCAAGTTTAGGTTAAAACTAATTAAATTTAGCCTTATAAGTCTAGTTTCAATTAAAGAAATAATTAGCTCAAAAGGAGTTTTGTAGCTTGAGTTATAGCCAAAAATATGTACTGAACTCTTGTAAACTCTAAGATCCATAATTTAGATAAAATAGGAAGTAACTTTTGGGAATTAACGGAACTCAAAGGAAGTAAATTTGGAAATAATGAAGAGGAATATATTAGGATTTGATGAAATTTGGAATCAAATTGATTGGAATCTAGATTATTACAAAAAAAAAATTAGTAATTATGGATTAATCTTCTAAGTTAATAAGTAAATAAATGTAATATTATGAAATTAATTCTTATGTAAATCTTTTGTAATATGTAGAAGGAGAAGAAGAATTTCATGAAAAAGAATTTGGTGACGAAGGAATAGAAGAAGAGTATCCGTATTTTGGATCATAGTAAGAGAAGGTGAGTATATATGAAATTTCCCGGCACACACCCATTTCACTTTGTATATATGGATTCTACTTGATTATGTGACTTTCAATTTGATAATTTACCTTTGGCTCTTTGAATCTAATTGATCCATTACATGTGAAATTGACTTTCTATATGTGAATCGTATATTTGATTTGAACCCTGACACAAGCCAAAAAGCAGAAATTCCCTTTTTTCGGTAAGGGGATCACCGAACTCTGTGCACAGTGACTTGAACCTTGCTAGGAGGTATTTGAACGTCCTAGCCACAGGGCCTAGCTAACCTTGTGCCTTAATATGTAATATGAAATTTGTGAGTCTTGCAGTACTATTTATATGAGATCTGTGAATTTAATTCACAGGAAATTGATTATAATTTCTGCTGAACCCATGATTGTATTGATTTGGAAACTTGAAGATTGTTTGTTGTGATAATTCCATTGAACCTATAATATTTTTCATACATCCACATTATTGTGCCAGGTTATTTATTATATATCCACTGAGATTTGCATCTCACCCTTTTCCCTTATTTAGTTTTCAGGTTAGTGGATTCACAGCGCAAGTATCCTTCTTCACTTGCTGCTGGAGTTTTAGCTAATAATTTGTACTAGTTATGTGATGATTATAAGAATATAATACATAAGTGTATGGTAAGAATTTGCAATGTGATTGTATATGGTGATGTACAATGGTATTATCTAGTAGCTCCATGGTAGATGTTCAAACATAAATCTGATATGATATCGTATATGAATATAGATGACTGAACAAATTTTTAATAAATTAAATTAGTAAAATGTATAGGAGATTGGGAGCTAGCCTATACTTTAAATGAAGTTGAGGATATAAGGTGGTAATATTGGGAGTGTTCTATTTTGATTGCAAGTTTGATCTTGGGGAGATGTGAATGTACTACCAGTATTCCACCAGAATTACATTGGTATTTCTAAAAGAGTTGGGTTCTATGGGTTTTTAGTGGTGTATGCCTACCCATGCCCTAGGACTGTCCATCCCAAAAGTGGGATGTGACAAAGATGGTATCAGAGCCTAAATATTTTGTATAAGTGTAACTTGTAGACTTAAGTAGTACCATGGAGTTTAGGGTTCTTATTGTTATTTTGTCTATCATTAGGATTAAACCTGCGAAGTTCGTATAAAATGATATTCTTGTGCATGTATGTGTTATATGTGTGTAAAATTTACTTGTCAATGATATAAAAAAAAATGGTTTGTGTAGATGTCCACTGCATCGGAACGAGATGCGAGTCAGGATGAGCCAATATCAAAGGCAGCATCGCGTAACATGGAATATCCATCAGAGGAGGATCCTGATCTAGTACGAGATATCGATCTTAGGATGAGAGGTCTATCTCTGAAGGCACAGGTTAATATATTGGAGGAGAGGCTCCGAGATCTTCGGGAGATGATCATCCAGACAAGGGGTATGGCTTTTAGAGGATTAAGGATAAGACGAACTGCTAGGAAAAGGGTGCCTATAGCAGGAGTACATAAGGCAGTCCAAGAGTACCCGAGGCATGTGTGTACAGTGTGTGATAGTACTGGACACACAATTAGAGATTGTTCCATCAAGCAGAGGGCCCTAGCTTCAGAGGAGCGATCCACAACTAGGATGGTACCAAGAGATTCTTCTGAGTCAGGAGGTAGTTAGTGATGGCCTAGGAAAAAAAAATTTAGGTATAGATATGTATTATATGTGAAATATGTAAAAAGAGGAAAGTAGTACCTGAGAGTAGTTTCTTTAAGATAAGAAATAAAAGGAATGTAAAAATAGTTGTATTATAAAAAAAGTAACTAGAAATGTACTGAAGAATTATGTATAAAAGAATGTGAATATTAATGAAATGTGAAAGGTTTATGTACTTAAGGGTTGAAATTTATTTATTTTAGTTGTTACATATAATGAATGTGTATTTTTCCTATATATATATAATTTTTGATTATAGAGATACATACTAAGATAAATTGCATTGTGTGACATAGAATGCTGCCTAGAAGAGAGATTGAGCCTATACAAAGTCGGGAGGTGACAAATGAAGTTTCTGTTGCTGGATCTCAAAGGGGTGAATCGGGTGATGAACCTCCACGTGTACGACATAGAGTGGAGGAAGTTGATCAACAAATTCCTCATATGGATGCTACAGTTTTATTAGAAGAGTTACGGGCGATACAGTAGGAGCTTGATGAAGTGAGACAAGCTTGACAACCACAACCTGAAGTGATTCCACCGGCACTAGTACCAACACAAATACCTATGCCACCACCGGTCAATGTCCCAATATCGCGACATGTGGCCCGCAGAATAATGGATGATGGGGGTGTCACAATGACCGACTTTACGAAAATGGGGCTTCCTGAATTTAAGGGAGAAGATGGAGAAGAGCCACATGGGTTTTTAGAAAAGGTGGATAAGCGAGTGATGAGAATGCCTTGTTTTGATGCTCGTGCTATTGAGCTAGTTGGATTGTTGCTGGTTGACAATGTAGGAGACTGGTTTAAGGACCATGTAGAAAGCAGATTGTATGGAAATGCTCCACCAACTTGGGAGCAATTTAAAGAAGAAATGATGGAGCAATTTTTGCTTGAAGGATAAAGGGAAAGAAGAGTGGCTCAATTTTAACAACTTAAGCAAGGAAATCGAACAATTTCTGAGTATGCAAAGGAGTTCATTAGATTGAGTCGATATGCACCTGAGATTGTACCAACTGAAGCTTCTAAGATTAAGAGATTCACAAGGGGTTTGTATGCTTCTTTGCATAACAATCTATGTGGGCTTCAATTCTCCATGTTATCAAAATTGATTGATCGAGCTAAGCAAATGGAAGAAAAATCCAAGGAAGAAAGGGCTGAGAGAGAGCAGAGGCAAAGAGCTAGAGGGAGAGGTCAAAGCAACTATGGACAAGGATCTAGGAGTAGCTCTCA
>CATKHJ010036994.1:0-16289 GCA_949750685.1 Vernicia montana | reverse complement strand
GTAAACTCTACACTAAGAAAAGTGAGGGAGGAGTGAGTTATCCCACATTGGAAAAATATAAAGTTAGAATGATGTATATATTCAAAAGTTCATCCTTTCAAAGTTAAGAAAGTAGCCAAGAAGGCTCTCTCTCGCGCTCGCAGGGGGGGGTTGCAAATCCACGGTATTGGGCTTAGATTCAACGTGTGAGCGCGCGACCTGCGTACACGAATGTCGGACCAAAATAAGTTGGCCTGTGCCTACTTGGATTTTGTAATTTTTTATTTAGTCCAATCATAAATTTTAATTTTTTTTTTGTCCAATTTTTTTTTTTAATATCCAAACACACAAAAAAAAAAAAATCAAAAAACCCAGCAAAAAACCGGCCGGTCCGACCGGGTCACCGGTTACCCGGTCGGGCCGGCGGGTTTTTTTCGGTTTTGGCCTTGGCAGGGTCTGAGACCAGAACCGAACCGGTCTGGCCTCCGATTCTCGATTTTTCTGGTCGGACCAGCCGGTCCGGTCCGGTTCTTACAACATTGGTTATTACTGTTGAGTTTCCCTGCTATTTCCTACAGCAGTGGATTTTATGTTAATATGTATCCGTATAATATTAAAGTTCTAGAAATTCGCAATTACAGTAAACTAAGTTTATATTTGTTATATTATAGTATATTGGTATTTGTTATATATAATATGTCATTATGAAATATTTTGCAAACAGGAACCTGATGATATTTTGAAATGTGATCAGATTGACACATCATGATGTTGATATAGGTTCTGTTGGCATATGGACCATTTGTCCTTGGATTGTGATTTCAGGATATATTTTTTGTTGATTAGTCATGTCAGGTTGACTACAGGTTCTGAAAGTCTTAAATTTTCTCGTACTTTAGTGCCGATCACGTGATCTTAAAGTCGGATCGTGACAATATATATATATATATGAGACAGTGGCGGCGATTACCCCATTATCCCCATGGTAAATCAACCCTTAGAAGTACAGAGAAATAGAATACTTATAAGTGGGGTGTTGACTGTTGAGTTGAACGACTCCACTGAGCTCAAGTCCACCAAAGATTTTTTTTTCCCTTATTGGCTCAAGTCTAGTCATACACTATTTAAATAATCAAATTAAAAACTCTATCCAAATTTGATTTAAGTAGTAAAATATATTTAAATAGATCTAATATATATAGACGATTATTATAAAATTAAGTTATTTATAAATGAAAAATATCCATTTTTTATATTTTGACAAAAAAGAAATCAAACTTTATGCAATAAAATAAGGAGGCCAACTTATGCAATTTAGTCATAACAATAAATTACACAAAATATAAGGGCTTATGCATATTTTTTAAAATAATTAAAATAGTGTTTGTATAATTTAAAAATTATTTAATAAAGATTAGTGTAATTTATCCTTAAAATAAAATAACTTTTTGTTTGTATATGTATTTAATAGTAAATAAAAAACAATTAGTGAAAGAAGATATAATATACATATTAATAGTATCCCATTTGCAAAGTATCTTCTATTATTATTGATCTTATGTCACGTTAAAACGAAGTCATGTTTCTTTAGCACCAAATCCTTCCACCATTGGCTGATTCATGAAAGTGTTGTCTCTTATGTTTAATTATTATTGATCTTATTTTTATTTTTATTTTCTCTTTGGCAAATATATATATATATATATATATTATTTTTTCTTTTTTTTTTTTTTCCATTGGAAGTCTCTAATGGTTTTTTGATAAGATATTAATTTAAAATTTTAAAAATTCAAATTAATAGTTTATCATTTACATAATTTTTTTTAGAACAGGCTATATGTGGCCTATGGGTTGTTTTTTTTATTTTTTTTTATTTTATTATTAATAACATTATTAGCCAGCTTACATAGCTACTCATTTTGTTTTAGATTTTTTTTTTTTTTTTTTTTTTATATTGAAGAATGAGAGACTCAAATTTAGATTTATTATTTAATTGAAAGATGTATTACTATCTAAAAAACAAGGTGAAAATTATTAATATTTGAATAATTTCTTTTTTTTGCCAAAGAATATTTGAATAATTGACGTTTTACATTATGAAATATTAGTATAGATACTCATTCGACAAATGTACTGCTAGCTTGATGATTGAAATATATAATTGATTAAAACATGAGAAGTGAAAGAATAGACTCATAGCATTAAACACTTTGTTGGATTACACAGTAACAAGATTTTAAATAACGATTTTACGTATCGTATTGGTATCGAAATCGGTGTAATAGAATCAGATTGAATCGGATTGAATCGGCTGTTGCTACTGTGAATTTTCAAAAATATTAGCAAACTAATCCAAATCAACAAAAAATAGATTATAACGTCTAAAATGTAATATATTAAATTAATAAATACTTAATTTAATATAGTTTAAACTATAAAAACTTAAATTATATAACATATTTATAAATATTTCATAATAACAATAATTAAGTTATATAAATTTTTAATAAAATATTGTATTGACTTAAAAAAATATAATTTTTTTTGATAAATTAATCTTATTTTATTAATTTATAAGGAGAAAAAACCAAGTTATTTAAGAAGAATAAGGTGATAAAAAAAAAAAACTCTCTATATTCTAAGAAAATAAGGCAATATAAAAAAAAAAAAAATCACAAGATTGACTAATCACCATCAAAAAGAGTGTCGTTGATGATCTTGATTGTTATGCCCACTATTGAACTCATTTGCATTTTAATTGTTTACTCCAGATGAAAATATATCAAACAATGATTGAGCTCTTATATGAAGACAAATATGATCATAATATAAAATTCAATCAATAATTTAAGCATACAAACAAAAAAGTTTTTAAAAAAATAATTTTTGTAAAGACTATCAATAATGTTTTAAATACATTAAAAAAAAATCTTATGTAAATAATGTAAATAATAATATACCAATAACTTACACTAATAAAATATTATAAAATTATAAAATAATAATCTTTTTGAATAATATATTCATAATTTAAATTAATAAAATAAAAAAATTAAAGATATAATAATAATAAATTTTTTATATTGATATATCACGCCCGTATCGCTAAATAACGACCGTATTAATGTGTATTAGGTGATTCAGTATCAATTCAGAACTAATTCTCATTAGCATGTGTGTAACGCTCGAATAATATATCAGATCTCTTAAAAACCTATACGAAACGGTCGATACATTTAAAACTTTGTATAGGAGGGAGACTATCACTTACATATATATGTGATTGACATTGATTAATAATCATAATTAAATTTTATTGTTAGTGATTAAGTACTATAATTAATATTGTCGCACATATATAGCAACTAATCCCATCTTTCTTGATTGATAGAATTGCAAATCTACTTTTAATTAATTAGTTTCAGTTGTTAGTTAATAACCTTTTAGTATCATAATTATTTTTAAAATTAAAAGATTTCAAATTTAAGTTTTAATTATTGTCAAATTTACTTTAAAAAAATTAAAATTATAGATTGTGACCTCTTGCGATCCATTGTGGAATTTAATTTATCTAAACATATATGACTCATAAATGGATGTCAACTTTGGTAATATTTGTCGATGATAAATTCATCAAAATAATAATAATAATAAAGAAAGAAAAATTATCGATCACTCATATTATAGCCTTAAATTATAAAATTATGCATTAAAAAGTAAAGTTTAAGATAAATTATTGAACATATTTTATAAGTTTATATTGTTTTCTATCTTAATATTTATCATAGATACACTCAATTTACTTTTTTCAATTCAATTAAAAATAAACTATTTATATTAAAAATGTAGAAAATATCTCATTTATGGTATAATATTAAGATTTGAACTTTTAAGTAACAAAATGAGAAATAAATCCATTTGTCGACTAAAATAAACCTAGATAATTAAGATTTTCTAAAATATATACTTATGTACAATTAGTTTTTTTAATAAATTGTCATTAATTAAATTCACTTCAGCAAAAATATCATTGTAAAATAGATTAAGTTTATATATATATATATATATATATATATATATATATATATATATTAAAAAAAATAGATGCAAACTAGCTAGTCTAAAGTTTATTCCAATATTTATGTTAAAACTCAACACAATAAGAGAGAACAGATTTGGAAAAACCCAATTGTTAATTAATAGGCTGTGAAGAGAAAATGATCCAATAAACCTAATTACCATTATTAATTAGTTTAATTATATATGTAATTGCTAGAATATAACACACTGGAGATACAAATTGGAGAGATATGATAAGAGTCTAGTCATCAAAAGATGCATTATTGGCAATTTAGGTAATTGAGTGAAGGCCCACTACTTGTTTTTTCAGGTTTTTGTCCAACTTTATTTGGAGTGCGAATGCTTTCCTAAAAAGATATGATTGATTTTTTTTTTTTTTTTTTTGCCAAAAGATATGATTGATTTAAGAGATAAGTTTGAAAATAAAATTAATTCTTGTGAATTCTATTTGGGAAAATTCCTCAATAGTTTTTTTTTTTTTTTTTAGAAAAATATTTTACAATCGAAATGACAGAATCAGTTAAACTACTAATAATTGAATTCTCATAATTATTAATGCCACTTGCATTACTCTCTCCTTTTATTTTTAATTTAATTTTTTTTCTTCAAGATTTGCATTATTTTCATGAAATATAATAAAAAAAGTTATGAGCTATATAATAATTTTTTTTTTATTTTTTTTATTGATCTCATGATTGAAATTCGAAATATTTATTAAACAAATTCAAAGTTTAAATCTCAGGGTAAATTAATGATTACATTTTTTTAACAAGTAATTCATGGAACATTTTTGTTGGAGATGATACATTAATTGATTAATCAACATATTAGAAAAATATATAATTGATTAATTACTTATATTAAGGAGTAATTTATAGATTAATTTAATTTTATACCATAAATATATTATATTTCCTATTATAGATAGAGTTTACATGTATGATGTAATTAAACACTCTAATTGAACCACATAAATTCTTGTATTGTTTTTTTCTCTCATTCTATCTCTTTTTCTCTTTATTTATCATTTTAATTTTAATTTTAATTTTAACATGATATTTAGCTATAATTATTATAATACTAATATAAGATTAATCTCAATACTATACTGCACCTATTTTCTCGATCAAAGAACAGGATCTACATATCTATATATAAATCTTTCATGGAAACGACAAAAATGTTGGATATAATTAAATGAACCAGACAAGGCACATCATATATAATTTTTATACAGCTCATGAATCATATATATATATTTTTAATTTTGTTAAAGGAAGAATAATATATAATTCACAGAAAAAAATATATTCAGTAATTAAGCTTGTGCATATGAGAAAAATAAAATTGAATTCTCTATAATAATAAATAAAAAAAAATTAACTAACTAATGTAATGTAAAAATATAAAAATTTTAGTCATTTCAAAATTATATTTTTATAAAAATTTTGAATTTTAAAATTATTTAATTAATTATCCTCCTATAAATATTGAACATTAAAAAAATTTTATTAATTAAATTTGTACTTTTATGAAAAATGTAATTAATTATTATTATTTAAAATATAAATTATTATAAAATTTTTAAAAAAATTATTTTTTATTGGGGATGACAATTTTGACCTCTCGTTAGGTATTCGCTTAACCTGATTCTAATGGAACGAATAAAATCCGGCCTTTATAAATGAAACGGAGTGGATATTGATATATCCGCCCCGTATACCCGTTTATATATATATATTTTTTATTTTTAAAAAATAAATAGATATCCGCTATCCAATTCGGCTCGCTCTAATATAAAACAAATAGGATATGAATGTATCAAAATTCATTCCATATATGATCCGTTTGTCATCCTTATTTTTTATTATTTTATTAATTTTAACCTTTAGAAATAAAATTTTATGGTTTCGCGGTTAAATCTTAATGGAAATTGCGGTGACCCATCGCTTCACCAAAAGATGCATTGCAATTTTAGAGCTTATCCAATGCCTTGTGCATTTAATTCTCATTCTAGATAATGCATTTACTTGACTTTAAGATGGCCAAAATTATTTTTATAGATTTTGTTTTTGCCGAAATAGATTTTGTTTTTTTTTTTTTTGAACATTTAATATCATATAAAAGAACTACTCCGTATATATTAATTAGATAACACGTGTTATTTCAAGGCAAAGTAGGTGCTTTTAAAGTTTTTATTTTTTGAGACTATCATGATTACATTTTGACATTTTTGGGGAATATAATATACAATTACACATTAATTGGTTATTATAATTTTGACTATTTAGATAAATTTATTTATTCATTCAATCAAATAAAAATAATTTTTTTTTAGTATTAGAAAATATAATTTTATGAGCTAATTAAAGCGGTGCGACATGCTGCCAATGAGGGGTGTATAAAATTGAGTTGAGTGGACTAATTATAGGTTAAATGTTAAATTAATTAAATTTATTTGGTTTAGGTGTGACGGTTATTGCGGTTAAAGTATTAAATGTTAATAATTAAAAATTTTAATTTTTATCATTTTAATTATAATTTTAAATTATTAATCACTAAATTTTAAGGCGTTATTTCGAATGATAAATTTATTAAATATATTTATTAGTAATTGGAAGCTCAAATGACAAACCCTAATTCTAAAGTGTTGAATTTCACATTGTCATGCAAACCTAAAATGTTAAAACTTTTTGGGTTCCTTGAAGGAGACAGGTAAGTACCATCGAACCAAAAGCAAGTAGCCCTTTAACAATGATAATAATAATCTAATTGAAAATTACTTTTTTTTTTTTTTTGCCCAATAATTGAAAATTAATTAAGAAAATATGTATAAGTATATATATATATATGTATAATACTATCCCTCGGATACAAAAATGTTTCACGTGCATGAAAATGAAGCAGTTGGATTTTGTAGTTTGTGGTTGGTGACTTTCAAATAAGTTAAATCATAACAACCATGTCTGCAACAAAGGACACCAACCCAACACCTAACCCTATATATCGCACTCTTTCAATATTAAAGATAATTATATATTTATTATTTTTATTTTTATTTTTATTATATGGTGGTAAAGGCTATATGTAATATTTATATATATATATAATTGGACCAGTTCCTGCTTAAAATATAATCACTTGGTGGTCCAATTAATTATATCTAACCGTATGGGTAGACACGACTTGACGCAAATCTATTTCGTTGGAAAAAAGAAAAACTTGCCATAAACAGCCACGTTTTTAAGTTTTGTTGTTGCTCTTCTCATTATGCTAAAAGCTAAATTTATATTCATCTTTACTTGTCTTTCATTTTTATATTATAAATATGTTTTTTATTAATTATATATTCTAATTTAAAATTTTAAAATTAATTATATTATAAATCAAAATTTTAAAATTAAAAATTAATTTTAATATCAATTAATCAATTGCAATGCATAATGATATATATTAATTGATGGTAATTTTTTTTTTCAAGATATATTATATTATAATACAAGTATTAATTATAAATGTCAAATAAAATTGATAAATATTACAACAACTCAATATGAGCAGAAATTACACTAATAAATTAATTAATCAAATATCTCAAATAATCGAATCTAAAACAAAAAATCTCTTGATCTCATGCCATGTTTCATCAGACAATTGATGTAACTAGACTATAAGTAATATCCATGTGAAATGAATTAATAATATTCCATTTCTCCGGTTCTCTCTATCATTGAATTTTGTTGATAGATATTGACTTTTCAAATAAGAAAAGAGAAGATTAAGACAAAAACCCAAATGGAAAGTGAGAAAATTCAACTAGAAATTTAGAAATGAAAGACAAGTTGAAGTGGTAAGAGTCTTCTCAGACTCGAATCAAGTAGACCGCCACTTCAACTTGATATTTTTGGAGCACCTTCGATTTTAGTGTATATAGACATATATATATATAGGAATAATCATTCAATATAGACACAATTATTAATTATGTGTTCAAATTATTTTTAAATCAATGATTATGATTTAATTATTTACACTTAAATTTTCAATTATTTAATTAATATTTTATACTTTGATATTGAAATTCAAATTGGTTTTCTAAAAAATAAATTTTTATAGCATTTAAAAAATAAAGGATTCAAATATAAATATATTATCTAATTGAAATATATATTACCACTAAATTATGTATGTGAATACTAAAAAAATATTATTTTAAATGTCGAAAGAATTGATTTGAGAGCTCGTCAATTGTTTGTCTCAAGTATTTAATAATATTATTATAATTTAAAATTTTGATTAAAAATTAAAACATTTTGAAAAAGTACACATTTTTAATAAGAATATTTATATGTAAAAAATTATAATGTATATTTATTAATTTTTTTATTTATACCCTTTATTTCAGTTTGATAAACCATCAATTTTTAAAAATGAAAATTATATATATCCAATCGTTTTAGATTGATCCGTTCAATTAACTTTTATTCAATTTGATTTTTAATTTTCAATGTAATTTTTTGATTTACTTTGTGACGCAACGTAAGTAAAGAGACAATGTTAAATTAATGTTTTAATTTTTTGAATTTTATTTGATGTTCTAAAACAGGTAAAACAGGAGGTTTAAATAGAGCTTCAAAAATCCTAAACATGAAAACTGTAAAAAATGACAGATTCGTAACAATACACCAGAATAAAATAAGGATTTAAATAAGGAAAATGCCACAGACGGTGCCTAAATTTGAATTTCCTACCAAAAGTTATAACCAAATTGAAAAGTTATCATAAATAAAAAAAACCCGACTAATTTAGGGATTCAAATGAGGGAATTTGGCAGAAAAACGGCTAAGTCGGATCCGTTTGACAATTTTCCTTTGGATCAAGTACCTGCAGTGCCCAAAATCCCAGCTGCCCCAGGTCACTATTTCTTCTGCTTGGCCTGTTGCTTGTCTAAACGGCTCATAAACCCTTCTACAAACGCCTTCACGTCACTTTGTACACTCTTAAATATATTATTAATAGATGTTACTTAGTGTTACATACTTATATGAATCGATCACCCCATGTGAGCTATGAACTCTCCTTAATAGTCTGTATTCTATTTTAACGTCATAACTTTGAGTCCATATCCGTGTATAATACTGAAAAAGGTAATTTGATTCCAAGAAGAACTTACACTTTGGAAACACCTCTATAAATAGTGTCATTTTCTCTATTAAACAGATAATAGAATTCTAATGACATCTCAGTGATTAAAAGCCTATTGTTCTTCCTAATTCACATCTTTCCTGACTTAAACATCAGAATGACTTTCCAGGCACATCGCCTGAGCTTTTTAACTTATTATTTTGCATGTATTGAAGATTGCCTAACAATATACTAGATATCAAAATTTATTCTGAGCACATCACTTAACATGAATATATTTAATATTTAAGCAATAACATGAAAACATATTTTACTATAACAATTAATTTTACTATACATGGATGAAATCAATTTATTGTTTTGAATTATGATTGGCAGATCATATTAACAATTTAAAAGCCAAATTTCGTCAGAAATTAAATCGGTGATTGAATTAAAATAAATTATAAAGTTTTTTCATTGAATACTTGATGTTAAAATAAAAAATTGAAAAAACATCAAAATTATGGGGGAAATACCTAATTTAGGGCCTAAACTTTTCCAAAAAGCTCAATTTTAGGCCTTAACTAAATTTTCGTTCAATTAAATTCCTAAACTTTCATTTTGGCTCAAATAAGGGCTTAGGTTGATCACATGAGACCACGTGATTATAACAGATGTTATTTGGGCCCTACAAAATGAGAGATTGGACCCACATGAACTCATCTGTTACAATAAAGTACTGGAGAAATAAAATGCCCAAATCAACGAAGTGTTATTTCCTTTATATTTTGAGGATTCCAAAACTTTATTTAACTAAGATTATATTTATTGAATATGTGAGAATAATACAAATATATATAATATTTTGACATTCAATTTATATATTTGTTTTATCTCTAAAGTATGGGCTTAACTTGAATATTTCACTCATATTACATCTTAGTTTTGTTTAAATAAAGTGGCAGATAGTTCACCGCCCTAAAAAATATTTTCACCGCCTTGAAGTTTAAGTTCACCGCCTTGAAAATCATTTTCACCGCCTTGAAGTTCAACTTCACCGCCTTGAAGTCAAAATTCACCACCGTGAATTTTACACAGAAGCGAATTGGATTTTTAATCTACAAAAGTTCACCGCCTTGAAGTCAAAATTCACCGCCGTGAATTTTACACAGAAGCGAATTAGATTTTTATCTACAAAATTTCACCACCCTGAAGATTGTTTTCACCGCCTTGAAGTTCAACTTTACTGCCCTGAAGATCATTTTCATCACCCTGAAAAATCAAGTTTACCGCCCTTAACTCAAAGTTCACCACCGTGAATGCGTCACATTAGACAAAAAATATAGCCTTTTATAGCCGTTGGAAGTTGTCTGAAACTGTTTTCAAAGCACAACAATCATATTTTGGAGCTGGGATTGAAGACATATAAATATATAAAGACTCCAAATGAAGGGAAAGAGATTCCAAGTGATCAAAAATGTTATCCAAGTTTGAAATTCAATAATCCTCTTCTACTCCATTCAAGAACACATTTGCTCTTTAACTTACATCTTTTGTATTAATTGTTGTTAAAAGCTATAAACTTAATTTCTATCTAGTAAGAGCTTTGCTTGTTAGTCATTGAGTGACTTAAAACCTCAAACATTGTTTGAAATCTCTTGTATTGGGCGAAATCTCGGATAACTATTGTATTGGGCGAAATCCCAGAGAACTAATGTGAAATCCCGGAGAACTAGGGTGAAATCCCGATTCAACTATTGTAAATTTTTGGGCGCAATCCCAGATCACTAGTGGAACCCTAAGTCAGTGTGATTTAGGAGAAGAGATTGGTTCCGAACCACTATAAAATTGGCTAAGTTTTCTTATTCTTCTCTCTATTCATTTTATCATTATTGAATTTGTTTTAATTAATTCACATATTGCATTTAAGGTGATTAATTGCATTAGAAAATTGAAATTCCTATTCACCCCCTCTAGGAATTGCCATACTTGGGCCAACACAGCAAATCAAAGGCAATAACAAAGAATATAAAGCAATAAAATAAAGAGAAGAAAAAGACATAGAGGAAAATATGTAGATAGAAAAAGGGGCTCCAAACTCTTCTTATTAGATTAACTCTAGCATCTCTTATATAGAGGAATAGTTAAGGTTTAGTGTATACAATATTACTGAAATAGCCCTATATTATAATCTCTATAAAATATATACTCAAGAATGTTTAAGTAATATCCACATATTATAATTTATTTATAACAATTTTGAATTTCTTAACAACCATGTATGTTTTTAAGAGTAATTTATCATTCAACCAAAACTTTCATTTATTTTATATTTTTTGTTCAATAACATTACATGTGATATGTAGTAATGAAAACTACAATCCAAGCTAATGTCATAGAGGATTAGCAAATGGAGCAGGAGAAGCTATTAGGAAATAATCATGCATCATATACATACACTGCGGAATAATTTAAAATTTTTATTTCCTTTACTATGAATCACTTTAATTAATTAACATAATTCATATAAAGATTAAGTAATTATTACTTACCGTAAGCCTTAAAACTTGTCCCTTCAAATTGTTGTTCGTCTTAGCTGGATTGTAGCAAACCACAAGCTATCCAAATTGGATAGCAATAATGGAAAATCCACACGAATAAAATTGAAGAAAACGCAAAAATAATTTTCTTCCGGATAAATTTCGATGACTAAATTTAAGTGCTAGCTCAAAAGAAAAATTATATTTATTTTGTTATATATATTCGGCAGCCCAAAACTTGGTATATTTGTTGAAGCAAAGCATGATATATATATATATATAGTCGAACATGCCTTGTCTAACAAGGTCAATTTATAACAAATTACAAAACAATCCTTAAACCTTTTAAGTAATTCAATTTAGTCCCTAAAAAGTATAAATACTTTTCAATCAAGTCCCTACTTAATTAATTTATTTTATATCTTTAATATTTGTCCTATTGTGTGTGACCCATTAAGTTCCCATTACGTTGGCAATAAATATAAATTCTAATTCTAATTTAAAATTAGAATTACATAAATTAAAACTCTTTTAATTTATCATTAATTCTACTAATTAATTAATTAATATTTATAAATCAAGATTGACATCTAGCAATGTGTCATGACCACCCAAGTAATGTAGAATACCATGTGATTATGGCTACACTTTTCCATGCACGACTTGCCATGTAATAAACTCCTTTATCATAACTTATATTCCATATTGATCATAAGTATGAAATTGTGCCAACTCATGAAGATCAATATTGTTTCTTGATTCCGAAACTTATATAACTTTTATAAGAAAATATTTGAAACTCTTTTTCATAATATTTCCTTTTGAGTACTCTGGCCAGAGATTTGGAGTTATCTTTTCCTACAAGAGGTTGTGGAATATTATTCTCCTACTATTAGGAGTGATAATCCTTTATTGATTATACACAATCTTCATATACTTCATATAGCACCCAATCTCCATGATATGAGTAACCCATATTGAGCAATAACCATTAGAGTTAAAGTACTATAATCCATATATAAGATACCATGATAATCTCAAGTCTAAGGATACTTACATAAAGTAGTCATAAAGAGATACGAACAATGACAATTAAATAGTTTTATCCATTTGTTATCTCTTAGTCAGGTCAATCCAAAGTACTTGTTCATTCTAATAAGCATCCACATATTTGTCAAAGTGTCACCACATCATAGTCATGAGATCAACTACTACTTTTATAAAATAGCGACATAATATATGCTAGTCTTTCCATATTAATAATGTCCAATCTTATTAATATCACGACTAGGGATATTTAAGAATATAATCTATATAGTGTAAAGGAACCTCATCATCATTATCTCATATGATTTCCTCTGCACAATTAAATATTCTATGGACTTTATCAATATAAGCATATTAATATTGAGCTCACAGATAAATGAAAAATGCCAAAAATAATATTTATTAAATCACATGAATAATGTTATTACATCCTAAAATTGATTGTCTTTAGGGCATAACACTTTAAATCTCCCACTTGTACTAAAGCCAATTGTTCATATATCTCATAGCAAATGAACGGACATGCTTGTCGTGTTTCTTCTAGGACAGTGCCTTAGTTAACGGATCTGCTATATTATCATCCGTTGGGACTTGTTCTATCTTTTACATCATTTCTCTGAATGATTTCTCTAATCAAATGATGTCGCCTAAGTACATGTTTGGATCGTCGATGAGACCGTGGCTCCTTCGCTTGCGCGATGGCTCCATTATTGTCACAATACAAGAGTATTGGATCAACAATGCTAGGGACCACTCCTAATTCAGTAATGAATTTCTTGATCCACACTGCTTCTTTAGCCGCCTGAGAAGCTGCGATGTATTTGGCTTTGGTTGTAGAATCGGCAGTAATATCCTGCTTGGAACTCTTCCAAGTGATAGCTTCACCATTTAGGGTAAATATATAACCAGACTGTGATCTACTATCGTCTCTATCTGATTGGAAGCTAGCATCTGTGTATCCATGAACTTGAAGTTCAATATCTCCATAAACCAAGAACATGTCTTTAGTATTTCTTAAATACTTGAGAATATTCTTGACAGCTGCCCAGTGACCCTCACTGGGAAAAGCCTGGTATCTGCTCATAACACTTAGAGCATAAGATACATCGGGCCTAGTACATAACATCGCATACATAATGGATCCCACTGCAGAAGCATATGGAACATTAGACATGTGATCTTTTTCAGTACGTGTCTTTGGACTTATATCTTTTGAAAGGTAAATGCCATGTGACATTGGCAAGTATCCTCTCTTGGATTGATCCATGCTATATCTCTTTAGCATCTTATCAATGCATGTACTTTGTGATAGACCGAGCAACCTTTTAGATCTATCTCTATAGATCCTTATTCCTAGAATATAGACTGCTTCTCCTAAATCTTTCATGGAGAATTGTTTGGATAACCAAACCTTAACTGATTGAAGCATAGGAATGTCATTACCTTTTATTAATATGTCATCCACATATAATACTAGGAATACTACTCCGCTCCCACTAACCTTCTTGCATACACAAGGTTCATCTTCATTTTTGATAAAACCAAACTCTTTGACTGTCTCATCAAAATGAATGTTCCAACTTTTAGAAGCTTGATTAAGTCCATAAATTGACCTTTGTAGCTTGCATACCTTGTTAGCATCTATGGTCTCAAAACCTTCTGGTTGTATTATATATACTTCCTCTTGGAGATTTCCATTAAGGAATGTGGTTTTGACATCCATTTGCCATATCTCATAGTCATGATATGCAACTATTACAAGCAAAATCCTAATGGATTTAAGCATGGCGACTGGCGAAAAGGTTTCATCATAATCAACACCTTGTTTTTAACGATATCCTTTAGCAACCAATCTCACTTTATAGGTATGCACATTACCTTCCATGTCTATCTTTCTTTTAAAGACCCATTTGCAACCAATGGGTTTTATCCCTTCAGGTGCATCCACTAAAGTCCATACTTTGTTGATATACATGGAATCCATTTCAAATTTCTTGGCTTCAAGCCATTTCCTGGAGTCAACACTTGACATTGCTTCTTCATAGTTAGTAGGCTCATCATCCATGGGCCATTCCTCGTTGTGCTCATCCACGAGAAAGTTATTACATCTCTTGGATGGACAAGGAATCCTACTACCTCTACGAACTTGTGTATTTTGAGCTTCAGGTTGCACCTCTGATTCTTGAGGTGTGAGCTCAGATTCCATCTCATCAGTTTTATCTATTTGTGATTCTTGAACTTCTTCAAGATTTATCTTGCTCCCACTGTTTCCTTTTAGAATAAACTCTTTTTCTAAGAAAATAACATATTTTGAAACAAATACCTTTTTTTCGATGGGATGATAGAAATAATATCCTTGTGTTTCTTTCAAATATCCCACAAACAAACATTTATCAGATTTTATTTCTAATTTATCCAATTTTATCCGCTTCACATAAGTTGGACAATCCTAAATTTTCTTATAAGATAAATTGGGTTTTCGACCTTTCTATATCTCATATGGTGTTTTGTCAACTGATTTAGATGGAACGTGGTTTAGTGTAAAGGAAGCAGTTTCAACGGCATATCCCCAAAACAATTTTGGAAGATCTACTTGACTCATCATAGAGCGCACCATGTCTAACAATGTGTGGTTTCTCTTTTTAGATACACCATTATGTTGTGGTGTATATAGAGGAGTCCATTGAGAAAGAATCCCATTTTTCTTTAGATAATTTTGGAAATCAGAGCTTAAGTATTCTCCACCTCGATCAGATCTTAGTGTTTTAATACTTTTGCCAATTTGTTTCTCTACTTCTAACTTGAATTCTTTGAACTTTTCAAAAGCTTCAGATTTTCATTTCATTAAAACAGATAATAATAACGTGAATGATCATCGATAAAAGTTATGAAGTAGGAATAACCACCTCTTGCATGTATAAACATTGGCCCATATACATCATAATGTATAAGGTCTAATAGATTTTCTGACCTTTCACCTTTTCCACTAAAAGGTGTTTTGGTTATTTTGCCCATTAAACAAGAATCATATATATCGAATGATTCATAATCAAATTGATCTAAGTATCCATCTTTATGCAATTTGGAAATGCGTTTCTCATTTATATGGCCAATAATGCCAAAGGTATGATTTCTTTATATTATCTAACATTTATCTCTTGTTGTTTATGTTGAAAATTGATTGTTCTAGATTGAGAACATAAGTCCCATTTGTTAAGTTACCATTTCCATAAAATATTCTATTAAGATAGAAAGAACAACTTTTATTCTTAATAATAATGGAAAAACCTTCCATGTCCAAACATGAAATAGAAATAATATTCTTAGTTAAAGCAGGAACATAGTAACAATTGTTCAAAATTAAAACTAAACCACTAGGTAAAGGTAAATGATAACTTCCTACAGCTAATGCAGCAACTTTTGCTCCATTTCCCACTCGTAGGTCAACTTCTCCTTTGCCAAGTTTTCTACTTGTCTTTAGACCCTGCATATTATTACAAATATGAGATCCACATC
>CATKHJ010036972.1:0-12994 GCA_949750685.1 Vernicia montana | reverse complement strand
TTTTTTTCCTTTTCTCTTTTTCTTTGCCGTAACAAATTCCTTTGTTCATAATATTTCTAATTAATTCAAACGTATTTAAATATAATATTTTTACTAAAATTTTCAAGCTTTGACTGTTGAAGCGAATTAATTTCATATCTTCTTATGACATTTAAAAACCCTCGATAATATTGCATATTGTACAACTTTGTTATGAGAAATTCATTCCAATGATGAAGTTAAACAAATTGCAATATATAATTAGAAAATGCAATTGGGAAGCCAAAAAAAAAATTATGAAGGCTAGTTTTGTTGTCTAATGAAATTTATCCATACTTATATTACTTTTTTTTTAGGAAACATACTTATATTACTTTGATTATTAAGGTAATAATGTTTCGTCAAACTTTTTATTTTATCAATTGAGTATAAGAAAGAATAATAGACTAGTGTCTTAAGCTAATGATAATATTAAATTACTTTATGAGTGAACGCTAATATTCGAATCTCGATCACTAATTTTAAATTTCTCCTCTCTAATGCTAAAAAAAATAGACATACATAACAACTATGATTTTATTAAATAAATATTAAGTATATATTATTTTATTACCTTATCATAGTTGGTTAGCTCAAAATATCTATAATAACTAAACAATATAATCAAACTGTTGCCTTTTTAGCACGGAAATGTTCTAATTTATTTTTTATTAATATCAAATGTTTGGCTTGAATCGATTAGGTTAGTTTCAAGTCAAACTTCACACTTTTAATTTTTAATAGAAATCTTAAATTTTTACCATTGAAATTATTGTTATTAAATTTTTGTATATATTAGTATTTAGGCTTATGCTATATAATAAAGATTGCTCTTCACTTTCATAACTTCATGCTAAAATACCAAATTTTGACTATTCCTTATTCTCTTAGGTAAAATGAATGGTGGATAGTCAACTATAGACTAGTCTAGTTTGTTAGTAAATTCTTAGAAATGAAGCAATTAAACTCACGCTACACTAATGGCAGTTGTAACTGTGTAGCCAATTATTGTACCCCATAGTAGTGTATATTGTAGCATACCACAAATAAGTTCATTTATTGTAGCATATCAAAAAAAAAAAAAAAAAAAAAAAAAAAAAAAAAGCAAAAAAATTACAAAAATATGGTGTAAACTACAAAAATAAAATTTATACGGTGATATTCGTTTAGTATATTTTTTTTAGCAAGTGGTATATATGTTTGGTATATTTTTTTTAACCTTTTTTGTGGTATATTTGAATTGCATTTTGATATATGTTTAGTATATGTTTAATATTTAGTATACATTTGCTAAGTTCCAAGAAAAAACATATATTTCATGTAATTTTTTACATATGTTTTGTATATATTTATATATAATTGGTATATAACTAATATATATTTCGTATATATTTGGTATATGTTAAGTTTTTAATATATATTTGGGAGAACTAACCTTAAAAGCCAACTATTAAGGTTGAGGAATCCATTTATATATTAATCATTTAATATGTTTGTATTTAATCAATGTTGGACTTTTTCCCCTATTATATTCTTAACAGTATACATTTCGTATATTTGTTGTTTCTATATGTGATGCATTAGGAATAGTAATTACTTCAAAACAATTAAGAAAAAAGTCCAAAAAATGGTATCCATATCATATATTTTGGTATAGTTACTGACGTGGAGCCTTTTGCAGAAGGGTTCCTGAGCCGTCTAGACAAGCAGCGGGCCAAGCAAAAGAAATAGTGGCCCGGGACAGCTGTGATTTTGAGCCTTGCAAGTACTTGATCCAAAGGGAAATGGTCCAACTAATTGATTCAGCTAGGTTGTTATTACAAAATAAAAAAAAAAGAAAAAAGAAAAAAAAGAAAAACACTGAAATTTAGTCAAACTCTCAATCTTTTCAAAGAAATTAGGATCTTCTAAATGGAAAATTTTTATCTACACCGGATGTATATAATAATCCAATAAAATAGAAATATGTGGAATAAAGAAGGGTATCGGTATCTTTTCACTTGGTAAAAAATAGACAGAAAAGTCATATTTGTTAAAATATCTCATCATTCATTGATTTGATATATGAGATAAGACTGTACACCTAGTGTAGGCAATAATTTTCCCTTCTAAATTTTTATATATTATTATAAAAATATTGACAACTATTAAAATAATAACAATTATTTACACACAATATACAATAATATATATCTTTATTTTTCAGAAATCTATTAAAACAATAATAGTTATTTATACAAAGTATATAATAATATATATCTTTATTTTTATAAGACATAAAAGTGTTAAGAACATATTGATATATTGGGCACTATCATATCCAAAATGACTAGAACTAACCAATTGGATGATAGACCCTCACCATATATAACTAATAATATTATTTCATTTTCAATTAATGTGAGATTATTCTTAAATTTAGCACACAATGCTGCATTACATAATGAACTATGGCTTCTACAGTTTCTATTGCAACTGCCAATAGAAACGTTAAGAAAATAGGCAGCAGAGTAATTAAACAGAAGGGCTTATAATATAATTAGTTAAACACCACAGTAGGCTTTTACAGTGGACTCTTTTTCCCGACCTTCTGGGGTACTGTAATAGCGCACCAATCCAAAATTTTCAAATGGCTTAAAGCGTGGAGGATTTTGTTCATCAATTAGTTCCTCTGGAACTTTAACTGTGCCTTTGATGAAATCAAATAGCCCAACAGCATATCTTGTTTTGCTTGCTCCACTCATCACCACTCTATGGAAAGGAGCATGTATTTTGTCATTACTCCATGCCTATACCCCACCACAAAAAACATAGTAATATTTATATAAAAAGAGTTAAAAGTATTTTGAAAAAGCAAATAAAAATGATAGATGCAAGGAAAAATTAGAAAATAATACGTGGTAATGCCAAGTTCTCATATTGACTAGAAGTCAACAGGCATAGGATGAAACTAGAAAGAAAGGAAAATTCTTGCATCTAAATGCAGGCGTACACTCAGCCAATGATTTATTAGTTTTAATTTTAAAAAACTCTGTTTGAAATTACGTTTCTATTATTATTTTTTTTCTAAAATGAAACACTCACATTCAAATTTTTCCTACATGTCATATATTTATACTGATTGGTTACGTACACCTAGTGTAAATATTTCCAAACTAAAAATATCAAATATAAAACGCTCAAAATAAAAATAAACTGAAAAAACGTAATTGAAAGTTATAAACATAAAATAGGAGTTACACATATAAAATTTGAATTTTTAAAAATTTAATTTGTGGTCATGGCTCTCTCACAACTATTTTTAGTTCCATATTATCAACAGTTCTGTTATAAAGTTAAACATGCGTTTTTACATATACAGTGTTATTAAAGTCATTTCTATAATTCTAATAAAATTAATTTCTTGACTTATCAATGAAAAGAAAGTCATTTCCATGATTAAGGTTATAAAGTTTCAAGTTCAAAATTAGAGGGATTGAGGTTAAATTAGTTAATCTATAACGCATAGGAATTCTGAATTAAATAAACAATATGTTGATGAGTGGATCATAATTCAATACAATACAGGATTATTCATCAATGATGAGTATGAGGTATGATTTAGAGGCTTCGGTTAGGAGCACATCTTGATAAAGGAGAAGAAGAAAGAAATGGATAGATTTAAACTAACTTGGAGCAGAAGATTACAGTATGATTTAGTAGCATTACAATTATTAGAAGATGTCGCCCAAAATCGTTTAAAGTGTAAATAAAGAATTCATATAGCCGAATCAAATTAATTTTGAAATTAAGGCTTAGTTCAGTTGATGAGTATGAAGTATAATTAGTGCAACAATATAAAGTTTAATTTTGGCAGCTAAATTTTCCTAATTAATTACGTACCAAGAGTGCCTCGCCTGCCAAGACAGTGAAGGATGAAAGTGATGATGAGGACTCAACGCTTATCCATTGACCATCCTTTGTCTTCACCTCCAAGCCATGAACTTCATTTTGATGCAATACAGTTATGAAGCATTTGTCTGTATGACTATCAATGCCCACATTAATTTCATCCTTCTCAGGTACTCTATATTTCAACATTCGAAAAATGTAAGTTGTCGATTCTTGCTGAGAATCGAAGGAGTACTTCACTCCATAGCCTTCAAACACCATTCTCTTCACCAATTGCTCTAATTCCATTATCAGTTTTGAGAATGGCAGCACAGTTTCACTAACCAAAGACATGAAAGAAAAGGCAAGTTATAGAAAGAAATGAACAATATCTGGAACCTATCAGCAGAATTCTAAAACTCTATATATGAGACGCTAGACATGTTTATAACATTATGGCATGGATCTATTACCATCACTATCACTACGTTTTTTAAATAAATTAGGAAATAGTTAGCTATCCTTGTGTAGCAATCTCTATGTCGCTAATAGAGATTTAAAATTTAAAACTCGAATCAGGTTTAGTAGAGGCAGATCTAGAAAAAATTATCAATGGGGCAAGGAGGCAAAATTTTTAACCTAAAATGTGATATAAAATTATAAGAATAACCTTAAAATTATATGAAAGGTAAAACACTTGTAAGTTGTAATTTAATGGCGGTAAAATAGCAAAATTTAGTGAGGGCACATTTCTAAATATATATATTTTGAGGAAGAAATTTTAAAAGTCAGTGGGAGCAGCAGTGGCGGTAAAGGGGCAAAATTTAGTGGGAGCACATTTGTAAATATGTATATTTTAAGGAAAAAATTTTGAAAGCTGCCTCTACTTTTCCCTCAATAGATTCGCCCATGGGGTTCGGGTCAGGTAATAATATAATCCGATCTTAATTTGACCCAATTATATATATATATATATATATATATATGAAAAATTAATATTAAATAATTATTTTTAAAAAATAAATAAATAAAAATAAAAACGGAACGGGTGACGGGACAGGTACAGATAATGAAAAATTCGTCTCATTCCTACCCATTGTTGTCCCTACACGCTATTCTCTCATTGGCCATGTGTATATATACTGCTGATGTAACTATATCAAATCCAAAAAATTAACAAATCAAAAAAATTAACACATGAAGCGACTTCTAATGCACAACATGTGACATCACGCGACATGGACTCACACTGACTAAAACAAATTTTGAAAAAATATATAAGATATGGACACAGATGCAAGATATGTTTATGACATACCTCATGGAAACATTACAAAAATAAACCGGTTGACATTTACGCACAGAAAAAAAAAAAAAACTAGGCAGAAATATAAGCTATAAAGTAGGCACTAATATAAGAATTCACTTAAAATAGGAATACACTAAAAGCTATGTTTTAAAATTCGGACCAATCCAGTTGATTCAATCGAAAAAATCAGGAATCGGTTTGGATTACCTATATATACTTGATATTTTTCGTAACAAGCGTTTATAATGTGTAACGGACGTTACTTTATTCTCTGTCTGATTATAACGTTCGTTCATAATATGTAACTTGCGTTACTCATGCATATCAACAGTATAAATAAAAAATATATATTATTTAAAATTTCGGTTCGACCTTATTTGAATATTTTGACCCGTGACCCTCTACTTTCACTTATTCTAAAACTGAGTCGAGTTTGCTCCGTAACGAACAATTACAATGTGTAACGAATATTATTTTACTTTTTGTCTGATTGTAAGGTTCATTCATAACATGTAACTTTCGTTACTCATGCATATTAGTAGTATAAATAATAAATATATGCTATTATTTAAAATTTCAGTTCGATCTCGATTCACCCTTGCTTGAATTTTTAATTCATGACCCTCTGTTTTCATCGATTCTAAGATCGGACCGAACATAGACTAAAAGTAACTAAAGAGACCTAATATTACACAGCTGTCAACATATCTAAAACTAAACTATCAGTGATTCATTTCTGAAAATAAGAAAAGTTTAATATAACTATACCAGAAATGATCATTTCCACAATATTCTTCAGTGAGATATTGTGGGCTGGGTGATTGCTTACGAATTACGACTGCGACTTTGTTAGAAACTAATTAGAAATAAAATAACTTAATTTATTTGATATGTATAAATAAATTAAGTTATTTTACCGTCAACGGTGTTTAATCAATAAAATAAAATCTTAAACCATATATTTTTATTTTGTAGATAAAAATAAAACAGTAGTTGAAAAATCAAATGTTGGACTTCCAAATCAAATGGATACACCAACAGTAACTTTCACTCAAGTAAGTTCTTTTTGTTAAATAAATTTTAAATATCTGATTGTAATTATATATTTATATGTATACTGTAGGCACCTCAACAATTTTTTAACCCACCAATGATGTCTAATTGTCAAGATACATAATCAAGGCAATTATAGGTAATTACTGAACTTTTTTTTTTTTTTTTCTATTAGATGAGGTTTGAATTTTGGAATAAATTAGTTGCTTTCAAAGTACAATTGAAAAAACGTTTTTACCACTATTAATATTGATTTTTAAATTGTTTATTATTTAGGGTAATAATATGTCATGGAATATGTCATTCTCAAGCATGTTGCAAGGTGTTAATCAATTTAATAATGAAGTGCAGGTATATATGAGCTATTAATTTACTTACTATTGTTTTTTAATACAATCTATTTATTATTAATTGAGAAATATATGTAATGTGCTAAATGTCTTCATTCAGTCCTTGGTATTTGAATGGGCTTTCATCTAATTTTCCTAATGTGATTCCCAATGTACCTCCATTTAATTTTCCTAATACAATATATGAAGAAGGTTAATTATTCTGTAGGCAATTAATTACATAATTTAGTACACTAATTTCATATTGTATTTTTCCTAGAATTTTCTTGTTTGACATTTTTGTATTTTTATTTTATATATTTATATAATTATTAAGATATTAGCTAGATATTGAAATGACAAAGACTTAATTATTTACATTTTGGATTGAAGTTTTTTGTTGACATTTTAGATTGTTGGAGTACTATTCCCTACCATTTTATATGTGGAAGGCAACATCCACTCTCATTTGTCCAATATACTGTACAAGGGCCCTATATATATATATATAGGGCAACAGAGGCAAGCCAATTATGTACAAGATAATTACATGATTCCAGGGAATATTAAAATGCTAAACTTAAGCCATGATTTACTCTTTCTTATTGATGACAGATGGCACATATTAAGCCTAATATATATATATCTCCAAAAGCTCGCCATCAACACATGGTTGACAAATTAACTCTCGTTGACACCTAGCATTAATTTGAGGTAGGATGTAAACAGTAATATTAATTTCAAGTCGAGCCGGATTTGGACTTATTAAAAAAAAAACATATATGAGTATATATATATATTTTTTATTTGTGTAAAAACCATGTATGTATATATATATATATATATATATATATATATATATATATATATATAAAAGATAGCCCCTACAAAGTCTTTTAAGGATTTACTAATACGTGACATCGCTATATTCAATTTAAAATTTATACACAATAACATCACATTCGTGTGTTTTACTCTTATTATACAACCTTCCCATGATTGTGTTAAAAATCAAAATTACAGATTCTTTCTCTAAACGTGTGTCATCTCTTCAATTACCAAAAGACTTTCTAAAAATTTTTAGCGGCTGGCAATAGACTTACTAGTGATTCTAAAGGTGCACTCGATTATCTATTGGTGGTGGGACCCTTCGATATGAGGGTTCACAAATTTGCCTTATTAAAAAAATAAAATAAAAAAGGGGGGTTGGCAACCATTGAAGAATTGGCTGCATTAAGCCAATTCCAAATAAAATTGGCTTCTTTCAATAATTGAATGAATTTGCCTATAAATAGGCAAATTCATGTAGCAACAATAGATATATAGATAGAGAGAAAATTGCAAAAGCAATTTGTGAGCCAGAGAGAAAATTTCTCTAAAGAAATTTGTGAGAGGGTTTTGATAATTTTTGTCCGTCCAAAAATTATCCTACATTTCTTTAATATTTGTTCACTGTTAGAAAGAGTGTACTGGGTTATTGGGTGTTGTGTGAGAGAGAGTTTACAATTTTGTCGGTCCAAAAATTGTACCGTGTAACTATAAGAGTTATAATGAATTATCCCTTGTGGATCGCGGATGTAGGTTTATTGAGAAACCGAACCACGTAAAATTCTTGTTGTTTTTGCTGTGGGTTATTTATTATTTTCTACTTCCGCTGTGCGTGTGAAATATCCCATAAAATTTTTCAATAAGTGGTATCAGCGCTTCTTGTTCTTATTTTTGGGATAGAGATAAATTTTATTAAGATTGAAGTGAGACTGTTGTCCGGGGCAGTATCATATTTTGAGAAAATAAAAATACTACGGGAAGAGAAAAATATATGGATTTTTTTTGTGCAATCTGTTTTGAGAACGGGTATAAAATCAAAAAATTAAGTAAATAGTAACTACGCAAAAAATTTATTTTTGCATGTTACTGTTACAGCAACAGTAAGCAATAGTAACGTACAGTAACAAGGTACTGTAGTAGGATATGGTACTGTAGCGGGGCACGGTTACTATTTATATAGCACTATTCATACGGTACTGTAGAATATGTACTATTCACAGATATCTGGAAAAAAAAAAAAAAAAAAAAAGAGGAGTTTTTCAGATAAAATGGATAGTGCATTTAAATATTCAGCCCATTTGTTTGATGGAAAGAGTAATTTTACTATATGGTAGAATACTATTCAGGACCATTTGTGCAACAAGATCTTGATTCGGCTTTGGATGAAGAAAAGGCAACTTGTATAACTGAGAGCAAATGGAAGATTGTCCAAAGGAAGGCAGTGAGCACCATCCGGCTAACACTTGCCCCACAAGCAAAATTTGAAGTGATTAATGAGACATCACCAAAGAAGTTGTGGGACAAATTGAAGGAGATTTATGTGTCAAAGTCGCTAACTAACCGGTTGTTCATAAAAATGAAAATGTATTCGCTCAAGATGGAGGAAGGAGGAAACCTCCATGACCACATCAATAAATTTAATCAGCTAGTATACCAGCTGCTGAATTCTGGTGAAAAAGTTGAAGATGAAAATCAGGCATTACTCTTACTTGCGTCATTACCCAAATCCTACAAACCATTGGTGCAAACAGTGTGTGCTGGAAAAACCACACTGAAATTGATTGAAGTTACAACGGTGTTAAGAGAAAATGAGAGGATGATGAGGGGTGAGAGCACTTCAACTGAAAGTGAAGGTATAGCACTAGTTGAGAGGAGTGAGAGAGGGAGGAATCAAAATAAAAGGAGAGGTGATCATAGGAATAGATCAAAATCTCAGCCGAGAGATTATAGCAATATGGAGTGCTATTATTATGGAGAGACTGGTCACATACAACATCGCTACCCGAAACTTAAAAAAGACTTGAAGAGTCTTAAGTAGCTGCAAGAAAAGATGAAGGGTAAGTTGAAAATTGATGATGGTGATTCCTCAAATGTGGTTAGATCCGATGATGAGTCTGATGATGAATTCCACCTAGTACAAGGTGAAGATGTTGGTAGTTGCTCTGGTGAGAGCAATTCTAACTGGGTGATGGATTCTGCTTCTGATATGCACATTTGCAGAGATCAAACTATATTTGATACTTTACATACTAATGGAGAATTTGGCTACATCAATGTGGGAAACAAATTGAAGTTGAAGGTTGAAGGCGTTGGGAGAGTTTGCCTGAAAGTCCACAATGGTGCTGTCAAAAATATTTTCAATGTAAAATTTGTACCTACTGCAAGAGCAAACATAATATCGCTAGGAGAGCTGGCGTCATATGGGTACAAATATGTTGGAAATGGAAAAATATGTAAAGTATATAGAGGAGAGAGCTTGGTGATGCAAGGTAGGAAGAAAGGGAAAAATATTTGCTATTTGGATGGTCATTCTCTTTTGCAGACAAGAAACAATAAAGTGAAGAAAACTGAGAAAATTACAAAGAAAGTTCGGTTTTCTAACAAGGTTGAGGTATATGGAATTTTGAAGCAGAATGTTAATTCCACATCAGCGGAAAAGGGGGAGCCCTGTAAACCGGTTCTTAAAAAGACCGTTAAACCTCAGAGTGTAGATAATTATTGTCCGAGAGGGAGCCTTAAAAGACTCATACTCATGGGAAAAACTGACAGAGAGTTGCAGTCATAATGAAACCCTCATGTAGTAGGGTGGGGGAGATTTGTTGGTGGTAAAGATTTGTTGGTGGTGGGACCCTCCGACATGAGGGCCACACAAGTTTGTTTTATTAAAAAGAAAAAAAGGGGGGTTGGCACAGAAATTCGGTGCCAACCATTGAAGAATTGGCTGCATGAAGCCAATTTCAAATAGAATTGGCTTCTTAGGCAAATTCATATAGCAACAATAGATATATAGATAGAGAGAAAATTGCAAAAGCAATTTGTGAGCCAGAGAGAAAATTTCTCTGAAGAAATTTGTGAGAGAGTTTTAATAATTTTTGTCCGTCCAAATATTATCTTACATTTCTTTAATATTTGTTCACTGTGAGAAAGGATGTACTGGGTTATTGGGTGTTGTGTGAGAGAAGGTTTACAATTTTGCCTGTCCAAAAATTATACCGTGTAACTATAAGAGTTATAATAAATAATACCCTTGTGGATCGTGGATGTAAATTTATTGAGAAACCGAACCACGTAAAATTCTTGTTGTTTTTACTGTGGGTTATTATTTTTTGCTTCCGCTATGCGTGTGAAATATCTCATAAAATTTCCCAACATTATTAACCTGTGCACTACCTCACTTCTTTTCTCTATTTTTCCTTCCTATTCAAATCATCGGATTCCAATATTTTTCAATCGATTTTCTCTTTTGAGTGTGTATTTTGCAAATTCAGGTATGATATTTGTGCTTTAAGGTTTCTAAATTGGAGATTTTAGAGCCGCAGGTAATTTTTTAAAATTATAGATTTTCTCTATTATTCTGCTTCAATAAGTTATTCAGTGGATATTGAATGAATTCATTTCAATAATTGATTCATTGTGATCTTGATGCATTTTATTGAATATTTTTTAGCATAATTTTATATCAAAAGACTTTGTTTTTCTATCGTTGCGGTGTACTTGCAAGAATGAGGGAAGAAAGTCGAATTAATGAAAAATCATCAGAGAAAAATCTAAGTCAGTCCGAGTCCGACTACAAAATCTAATATAAATTTCATATAAAAACCTCATGAGGTTACTGATTAAAACTTTAAAAATTGTGTTTGTTAAGAAATATAGGGTTATTTTATTTTATTGTTTATTAAGGGTAGAATAGTCTTTTCAGTTTCTTTGATTTAGACTATATATAGTCTCTTTATATTTAGGTTAATTTATTCTTTTTGTATTCTTTTTTTGTTATGCATTATTAATAAAACCCTAGTCTCCTCTCTTTATGATTTTGTATTTCCTCTCTTTATGATTTTGTATTTTTTCTCTTTGAATTGTTTAACAGTGTTAATATTATTTTTATAAGGTAATAATGAAAGTAACTTTTGTTAGATTATTTTTAATGATCCTAAACTCGTTACTGTTATGAAAAATACCTAACATAATAAATAATATAATGATCAAAAATTCAAAATTTAAGGTGATTAGGCGTAAATCTATTCCACCAAATAAATCTACTAATAAATTAATAAATATAACCACTAATTAATTAAACACTCACAAAATAACTTCTTACAATTTTATACAAATCCACTAATAAATCAATAAATACAACCACTAATTAATTAAACACTCACAAAATAACTTCTCATAATTTTATACAAAAACACTCTACCTATGCACTTTGTATCATACCACACTATCTTGACTGAACAGTAAGTCTCTACTACAATATTTACTACTAATCAACCTCACTACAATTATATGATCAAAACCTCACATATATGTAAGCTTCCAATCCAAATCCAAATTCAACTTAGGTACTACTTTATTTATATTAATCTAAACTCGATACTAAATTAATTACAAAACTTCATTATTAAACAAAAAAATTTTCCAATTAGAAATTTGAGATAAAATCCAAACACTTACCTTTATTTTTAATGGTCCTAAACTCCTTACCTTATGCTTTAGGCTGAAAAGTGACTTATTCATTCACAGAGAGGTATAAAAGGGGGAAAGACAATTTTTTTTTGCTTCACTACAAGAAATCCTATATTATATGACAAATTTTTTTATGATGACAAAAAAAACACTTATAGTAATCACAAAAAATGCAACTTCTTGTAGTGCTTATTGATGTTAATTTGTCATATTTTTTATTTGTTGATCTATCATGAAAAGTGCCAAAGACTTGTTTAATTAAAATTTAACGAAAATTTAAATTTATAATTTCAGAATTTTTTTTTAATACTAGGAAGATTTAGTAGGCCAAAATAATATTATAAACTACATAACAGGGGGTAGCCTTCTCTTTTAACATTTCTCACCGAATTAATGATTACTATTTGTGGTTTGGGAGACTCCAATCTGATACCTTTTACTTCTCATACCATTAAAAAGATGAGAAAACTAACAAGATCACATCTGATTAGTTATAATTTCATAATTTTAAAAACTTCATTGGATGTGTTGATCTCATTAATTAATGACTTTCAAATGTTTGATTTGTTGTTTTGTTGACAAAGTCTAATCTTTTTTTTTTCTTTTGCCAAAGTCTAATCTGACTTCTATATAATAAGTTAATTACAAATGTTTGTATATTTAAATCCTGTCATTTTCTACTTTCCGGTCAAGGAGGAAATTGATATTGTTTTAGTAGTTCGTTGAACGCAAGGCTTATACTTTTTCTTTTCTGTTTGTTTTTTTTTTTTTCCTTTTCTCTTTTTCTTTGCCGTAACAAATTCCTTTGTTCATAATATTTCTAATTAATTCAAACGTATTTAAATATAATATTTTTACTAAAATTTTCAAGCTTTGACTGTTGAAGCGAATTAATTTCATA
>CATKHJ010036962.1:0-18080 GCA_949750685.1 Vernicia montana | reverse complement strand
TTATTACTTAATTTAATATTTTCAGCACTTATTAGTTTTAAGATGGTTTGATAACATAAAATGATCACAACTTAAAATTTTCAATTAAGTCAAAAACTACTTAAAATGGTAAGTTAAAATATTTAACTTAAAATTTCTACTGAACATGCTCAGTTGAGTTTTTAAAATTTTTTATTAAAATAACTTTTATACTCTTATCATATTCTTGAATATTCATTTAAAGTTTAATAATATTTTTTTTTAAAAAACTTATCAGAAATATTATCCTAATATGATTATTGCTTCTAAATTTTTTTATTTATAATTTTATTTTTTTTAATTTCAAAACTGTGTTTAATGGTTAAAACTTAAATATCAATATCACATAGTTAATTATATCAAATAAAGAAATTTAATAATTTTCAGTTATAGTAGTTATCAAATAGAATTATTATATTCAGCACTTAAAAATTTCAGTATTTATTGTATTCAACGCTTAAAATTCAGCACTTAATTTTTCAGCGCTTAATTTTCAGTTTTACCAAACACCACCTAAGTGTTGATCTGCACTTTTAGTCAAATATTAGAGGTATATTTGCATTTTGCCCATACTTTTTATTTTCAAAATATAAATTAGAGAGTTGGTTTGACTCTTTACATTTAGAGAGCCAAAATTCACTTTTTATTATAATTGTAATTAATACACTTTAATTTTCTATGCATATTATTAATTGATACTATCTTTCTATTGGAGGAAAAGTAATGAAATAAAAAAAAAAGGTGAAATCTAAAAAAAAGAAAAAGAGGAAAAAAAATTAAGATATTAAATGCTTACAGGACAAAATAAAATGAAGAATAAAATATAGAAAGTTTATTGTATTTAAATAAAGTTTTATACTGTTTATATTTAAATATCAACCAAGATACTCTTTATTAAATAAAATATGATATTTTAAATAAAGAGCACCATTAAAGATGCTCTAAAAGAGTATCCAAAAAATTCTTTATATGTGTCAATCTCTTTATTATAAAAAATCATCTAAAAAAATAAAACTTTAACATATTTTTTATAAAGATTTTCTATATACAGATAGTCAAAATTTTTCACTTTTTATTAAATAAAATACATTTTATTGAATAAAATATAATTTTAAAAATAAAAAGCAACTTGAAAATGCTCTAAAATGTTTAAATAAAATAACTATGTGAGAAATACATTCTCATTTTGTCTTGAACTAAAACGCAATGATATACCTTTTTATCTATTAGTAATAATGACATTATTACTATTTACTAGAAGATGCTGAATCTCTCCCGGATAATTCTCAATGCATACTAAATTTCTTTCTTTCTTACCATATCATTTTCAAATAAAATAAAATAATACAAACAAAAACAAAAATAAAATTGTCCGTATGTATATATAATTGAATTTCGAGTCGAAAAAATTTTCCAGATCCTTTTATCTTGGGTTTTCAAAAGCATATTCCTTAATATATATCCCTTGAATTATTATAAAATTCAAATTGGAATATATTATATTTATAATTTTATATGATTATTTCTGGAAATCAATGTCAATTTCATAACATAAAACCAACAAATTTAAAATTTGTCAGTGAGCTCTTACCGTATCAATTTAGATTATTTAATTCTTAAAATGAGTGCATTTGAAAGTAATTGTTAAATATATAGATCAAATATTGTAAATATATATAAATTTATTAGAAAAAAAATTAATTTCGATAGATGTGTAAGCAAACTTATGTTTACTCTTATTGAATTGAAAAAAAAAAAATATATAGATTAAGCATAGTAAATATTTTTAAATTCATTTAAAAAGAAAATAATTTCGATAGATTCACAAGCAGTCATAATTTTACTAAATTAAAAAAGAAAAAAGAAAACGTGATATGGGTTTTGTGATTTTCTTTTTTAATTTTTTAATTTTTACTATAGTCATAGATGATTAAGAATAGGATTATAAGCACATTCCCTTGGCCTTGGTAATATCAGTAAACAAAGGGAATTGTCACCCACATTCCCATTTATGGTAGGATTATGGCCTTGGACAGTTGTTTAATTATTGCATATGCCTCCGGGCTCTCCAATTCCCAAATTCCCTATTCTCTTCCATAAATCGAACAATAAATCACAACTCTTTTTCATGTAATCTTAGCAAAATTCCAAAATTAACAAACAAAGACATTCACATAAAAAAAAAAAAAACTAATTTCTAGTGTATAGGAAAACAACAAAGAAAGAAAGAAAGAGAAAATGGTCAACTTGTGGGAAAATTATGGTGAATTATCCAAAGCTTTTTTAACAAGTCAGCATCAAAACGGTATCACTTTGATATATGTTTTGAAATGTGAAATGTGAATCCTAGGAATGTCTTAAAAGGCATAATCCCAGAAATGAGAAGCCATATTCGAAAATTTTAACCTCGAGTCCACCGAATTTCACTTCTCTACGTTTTCCTATTTGTCTTTACTCAAATTTTCTGTCTTTCAGTCAAATTCTCTATCTTGTATATGATGCTGGTGGTGGGTGCCTTGAAAATCCTATGCATTTCAAGGTTTTAGCCTCAAAATACCATTGCCAATTTGCCACTGCCTAGTTTTCACTGCTCTTCTCTGCAAATGTAAGTCTTGCTACTTATATATGTGCTTAAGGTTAAAGACAGTTTTTGTTTCTGGGTATTTGATTTCATTGAGTTTAATTGCTGCATTGTTGTTTTTTGTGGGGTAATGTGGCTTTTTTTTTTATCTGGGATCTGCAGGAAAGTGGGTGGTTTAGCTTAAAATTCTGTGTTTTATTTATGATTACCCTATTGAATTGAATTTTTCTTGGATGGTTTGGCTTAAAATTGTTTGTTTTATTCTTTAATTTGGAGTTCTAGTTGTTAAAGGTGCAGATTTTGAGTTAATTTTGAGGATCCTGGAAGATTTTGTGTTTCTTGGTTTTTTTCTTCTTTTTGTTTTTTGGGGTTTTTTCTGTTTGTTTAAAAGTTTTGGTATTTTTGGAGTTGTTGTCAATTAGGGAATTTGAAATTGCAATATTCCAACTGTTTGTGATTTGGTCGGCTGTGGAGATCTTGACTTTTAGATTTAATAATCCTCATTTGGTTGTTGAAAGGAACAGGGATAATAAAAGAAAACTCTTGTTTAATTTTTTGTCAATAAAAAAACTCAAATTTTAAACCTCTTAGTGAAAGTGGGGTGGGGGAAGAAGGAAGGAATTAGTTATGTCATGTCAAGTAGTTGTTTGTGTTCTTGAAAATCCTAGCACTTGATAGATTAAGATAACAAATTTTCTATGCTTTCATGACTTTAGTTGGTGTTTTCTCTGTGAATGGGATTTAACACGTGTGTATTAAATTTTGTTGTTTAATTTTGTAGCATATGCACTTTCATTGACTGAGTTATATGGGGACCGAGTCATGGTTTAGTAGTTTATGGTGGAATTCATGGAAGGGCGCACCAGAGAACGACAAGGCAGTAATTGGAGCTTTGGCATTTGAAGTTGCAAGTTTGATGTCCAAGGTTGCTAAATTGTGGCATTTTTTGAGCGACCATGAGATTTGTAGGTTAAAGGAAGAAATTTTGAACTCAGTTGGGATTCGAAAGCTTGTGGCTAATGATGATGATTATATTATGGATCTTGCACTAAATGAGATAGTGGAGAATTTTGGTCTCATATCAAGATCTGTGGCTAGGCTTGGGAAGAGGTGCATAGATCCTCTTTTTCGATGTTTTGATCATTTTGTCAATGACCCACTTCAGAACAATCTTGAATGGTTTGGATGGGATTATAGACTGAAGAAGATGGAAAGGAAAGTGAAGAAAATGGAGAGATTTGTTGCAGTTACAATGCAATTGTCCCAGGAGATTGAAGTTCTTGCAGAGCTTGAGCAAAATCTTAGGAGAATGCGGGCAAATCCTGATCTAAGTAGAGGGAAATTGCTCGAGTTTCGACAGAAGGTGGTGTGGCAACGTCAGGAAGTCAGGAATTTACGTGAGATGTCTCCATGGATTAGAACTTATGATTACATTGTCCGGCTTCTAGCAAGATCACTTCTAACAATACTTCAGAGGATCAAGCATGTCTTCAAGATTAGCCAACTGCCATCTACAGAGGGAAACATTGATCATGAACATACGAATCCTACTTGTCTTCCTCGGAGCAGATCTGTTTCTGTTCTTATGCAATCATCAATACATCCTTCAGAGAATATTTTATGTGGATTCTCTTCAGGACCTTTGGGGAGATCAGATTCAATGTTGGGAATAGTGGCTGAGAAGGATAAAATAAACAAGAAGCAGAGGTATCTTCATCAGCAATCATCCACCTTACGTGGAAAGCAGCATCACTTGAAAACCCACCGGTTAGCTCATGTTGGCCCTTTCAAAGAATGCATGATGAGCGGAAGTGAGTCTCCGCTATTGGAGAGCTGCAAGCCATCTGCCTGTGGTTCTGCACAGTTTAATGGTGATTGTATGAAAAATGTTGACAAAATGGAAAACTTGAATGTGAAATCTCTTACTCACAACAATAGAATTTATTCAAAGTTAGCTCTCTTCAGTTCAAAGCATTGGCCGTTGAATGCTCCATCTACTCTTGGTCATGCTGCTTTAGCTCTCCACTATGCAAACGTGATTGTATTGGTTGAGAATCTAGCTTCATATCCTCACATGATTGACTATGAAATTAGAGATGACCTGTACAATAAGTTACCCAGAACTATAAGAACTGCGCTAAGAACTAGACTCAAGGCTTATGGAAAATCTGTAGGTCCATCTGCATATGATGCTTCCCTTGCAGAACAATGGAGTCTAGCAGTCACAAGGATATTGGAATGGTTGTCTCCACTGGCTCATAACATGATTAGATGGCATTCTGCACGAAATTTTGAGAGGGAGCAGGAGGTTTCCAGGACAAATGTGCTTCTAGTGCAAACACTCCATTATGCAAATCAAGAAAAAACTGAGGCTGCAATTACAGAACTTCTTGTAGGCCTCAACTACATCTGCAGGATTAATGGACACCTTAATGAAAAACGTCGGCCAGAGTCTCCTGGGTTCAGAGTTGATTATATTCGATTATAGTCCCAAAAAAGGACAATTTATGCAACGGAATATTAGAGTACAACATAGGCTCACCGATATCGTAACATGAAGATGATCAATCTCATGATATGCTCTTCTTCAAGAAGATGGGTCGGGCTACTTGAATGCTTCCACAACCTCCCACATCTTAGGGCATGTCCTCTGATTACGAAGGAATCACTTTGATCATTCACCAATGCTCTGTGTCTTCTTTCTTGGGAGCAAGGCACGGTTGATTGAATCAATGTGTTTGGTTTTAGGACAGTTTAATTTTAGTCTTAGGGCATTTCCATGTAAAGCATATTCTATCTTGTAGTATGAAGCTTTCTATAGTATCAGGAAATGCCAATTTTCTATTCTTTGAGCAATGCCTATATTTCAAAGTATAATGTTCCTAGTAGTTGATTCTGTGGGTTGTGTACTCTGCTGAAAGGAGAAACCGAGAAAAGAAAATTTAATTGATCTCAAATTCTAGGTAGTGAATTTTGCCACATCAATAAGAGTAGCAATGCATTGAATTGATGATAAACATATTCATGTTATACTCGCGAATGAACTGATGACTTGACCACTATATAAAGCAATACAGGGTTGACTTAGGCCCATTTAGTTCTTGCTTGGTTAAATTAGGCGTTAGACCTGTCATTGTTCCTAAGTCACAGTTTGTATATTAGAAGCAATGTTGTTAAAATTGGAATGGTGATTGAACTGATTTTTTTTTGGTTCACGGTTCAACCGGTTTAATTTAATTTATCTGTAATTTTTTTTTTCAAAAATGTGTCATTTTGAAAAATTAATATGTTTGAAAAAAAAAATTAAATTTAGCAGAAATAGAAACAATTTTTCGAAATAGGGTGTTTTAAAAAAAAAATTTCAAATAGAGATGAAAATTTATTAACTTTTCATCTTTCTGCCATAATATTTAGTAAATAACTAAAAAATTTGGCAGAAAGAAAAAAAATTAAAACAAAAAGTTTTCCGCCACTTTTTTGGTTTTTTAACACATATTCCACGCCATTTTTTTTTTTTGGTGTTTTAGCAAGATTTGGATTACAACTTTATTTTACGTTGCTTTTTAAATTTTCCGCCAAAATTTATTGTGACAAAATCCATTTCTGCAAAAAAATTTAGTATTTTTGACTTTTCAATCCAAAAACCTCATAATTTGAGAATTACTTTTAAAAAAATCCAAATTTGAATTTTTTTTTTCAAATGCATTAATTTGGTAAATTGCCTTCCATCCTCTTCTTTTAATCTAGTGAAATTGTACTAAGTAAGCCAAAATGATTTCTCCAAAAAAATTTATACATAAAGTCCAAATTCAAAAATTATCAACTTTTAAAAGTAAAAAAATACATATTTTTCTTAGTCAAAACTAGGATAATATTAATTATTATAGTGACATTCAATTATGGAAGTAAATGCAACTTTTATAGATAAAATTTCAATGTAAAAAATTACATTTACCTAATTCTGTTGAAGCCAGCCAACCATTACCATGTACATATATATCAAATATCAATAAGAAAAACTTTAAAAAACAACAACAACAACGACGACAATGATCTTTATTGTTCAGCAATGATCTTCTTCTTTGGTATTGCTTTCACTGGTTTAAGTTTTCTAACTGTAATTCCCATCCTTTCATTCACATCTACAGTTTCTGAAGCAGAATTGCTGTCAAGCTCCCAATCAAAATAATGAAGCAAAGAGGCTAAAACAAAGTGAACCACATGGTGAGCTAATGATATACCCACACAAATTCTTCTTCCAGATCCAAATGGTAATAACTCAAAGTTTTGTCCTCTGTAGTCAATATTAGACCCTAAAAATCTTTCAGGCTTGAAAGACAATGGATCTTCCCAAGCATCTGGCTCTCTTCCAATACCCCATATACATTTACAAAAACTTGTGTATTTTTAGGTATTTCATTCATATCCCATAAAGTTTGTGTCTTGTAATGCATTTCTTGGAACTAACAATGGGACTACTGCATGTAATCTCATTGTTTCTTTGATTACTGCCTGTAAATATGGCAATTCATCTATGTCATTCTCTTCTACCTTCCTTTTTGTTCCTATGATTTGATTTAGCTCTTCTTTAACTTTTCTCATTGATTCTGGGTTCCTGAGTAGCTCTGCCATTACCCATTCAATAGTTCCACTTGTTGTCTCAGTCCCACCAAAAAACATTTCCTGGGTAGCAACATTATTAATCACAAGTTAAACTCAATTACAGGAAATTCTAATATCAACCATTAAAGAAAAAAAAAGCAATGCTTAAAGATCTCAAGTTCGAGTTGCAAGAAGAGTCAAATTTACTAAAAAAAAAAAAAAAAAAGAGAAAAAGCAAGAGAGAGATAGAATTAGTTTACCAATATGCTTATGAGTATATTGTGAGTTGAGATCTTATCAGGTCCTTCACCTTCATACTCCAACAGTGAATCCAAGAAGTTCTTACTCTCGTTTTCATTCTTTAATTTCTTCTCTTCAACTTTCTCCTTAACAAACCTCTCTACAATATTCAATGTTCTTCCTAGAGCTTGCTCCATGTTCTTCTTCACCCTTTGAGGATCCAAAGCTTTGAAAAATGGAAAAAAATCAGAAATATTTGGCTTCCCACCCCACTTCATGACCTGATCCATTGCTTCAAAGAACTCTTGCCCTTCTTTTGATTGAGAATTCAAAGATCCTTTGAAAACATAAGATTTCCTATCATATTAAATGCCATAACAAATACATGGTGACCAACAACCACCACCCCTGATTCCCCTCTTTTTAGCAAGCAAATTAGTATAACTCCATTCCATTTTTCCTTAATTTCTGTTGGAGCTTCTTAGCTATTATTATTGACCTTCTAATTATAATCTATAAATAGAGAGAAAAATTGTAAGAAATGATGGGAACTTATATAGAAATTATATAGAAATCATAAGAAATGATGGGAGCTTATATAGTCATAGTCATGAGAGTGCCGAGTGCCAACCCTAAATCAGGCAAGCAAATTAGTAGAACTCCATTCTATTTTTCCTTAATTTCTGTTGGAGCTTCTTAGCTATTATTCTTGACCTTCTAATGAGAAAAATTGTAAGAAATGATGGGAGCTTATATAGAAATTGTAAGAAATGATGGGAGCTTATATAGTCATAGTCATTGGAGTGCCAACCTTAAAAGATAGCTATTGAAGTTAGAGAACCCAATTATATATAAATTTATTTAACATTTTATATTTAATCAATGTGGGATCTATCTCCACATCTAATTCTTCATTTAATTATTTTTATTCTTAACAATCCCCACTCAATTGTCAACTGGTCTAAGGTCCGGGTCACCTGAAAACATAGCCCATAATTATTTTTATTTCTTCTTCATTAATTCTTTTTTCATTTATGGTTTTTTAATCCGATTCCTTTGAATCGAACTTGCTTTGACACCATATAAGACATATTGGAAGCTTATATAGTTATGAAAGTGTCAACTTCAAAAGCAATCTATTAAGGTTGGAGAACCCAATTATATATAAGCTCATTCAATATTTTATATTTAATCAATATGGGATCTGATGTGCTCAGAAAGTATTCTGATATCTGGCACACGTATAAACGATCTTCTGTACCTGCAAGACAACATGTTAGAGGGTCCAGGCGATGTGCTTGGGGGCCACTCCGATGCTTAAGTCAGAAAAGATGGAGATTAACAAGTTTTTAGTTACTGAGAAGTATTTAGAATTACGTTACCCGTTTAATGGAGAAAATGACACTATTTATAGAGGTATGCTGACGTGAAGACTTTTGCAGAAGGGTTTATAAGCCGCCTGGAATTGGAAGGCAACAGGCCAAGCAAAAGAAATAGTGGCCTGTGATAACTGAGATTTTGGGCCCTGCAGATACTTGATCCAAAGGAAAATGATCCACCAGATCCAACTCATAGCCTCTAGCGATGATTGACGTCGTTTTACGGTCAAATTTTTTCATTTGGGCCCTTAAATTCATCGTTTTTCTATTTATGGTAACTTTTCGATTTGATTGTAATTTGATAGGAAACTCAGATTTAAGCGTTGTTTGTGACGTTTTCCTTATTTTAATCTTTATTTTATTCTGGTGTATTATTACGAAACTGTCTTTTTTGGCAGTTTTCATGTTTGTTCCCGTGTTTAGGGTTTCGAGACCGTATTTAAATCCCTACTTTACCTGTTTAGGGCATCAAATAAAATTTCAGAAAACTTTAAATCCTAAATTGGCTTTGCCTCTTTACTTACTCTACGTCATATGCCCAAGGTGCTGAATCCTTCTTGTAGTCGAATTATTCTTTTTCAGTATTGTACTTGGAGAGTAACTCTAGTTTTAGATTCGGATACAAATTGTCTAGGTGAGCTCCTAGTTTGCCTAGGGCAATCAGTTTAGATTGGTATGTAATACATGTCCCCCACCAGTTTTCGAGTTAAAACTCAGATTTGTTTTGTTGAACGAGCATTCACCACACATGAACGAACGTTCATCTCATAATCCTTAACTTTAACAGTTCTCATAGAAGGTTTTTAAATGAGCCTTCAAATAGATGAACGAGTGTTCATATTCTGTGAATGAATGTTCATCTTCATTTCCATAATTTGTTACTATTCACACAGGGGCTTTTCGAACGTACATTCAACAATATGAACGAGAGTTCATAACTATGAACGAGCATTCACACTTCAAAACCTTCAAAACCACCTCCAATTCACCACAAAACAACCATAAACTCATCTCATTAGCCTCGTTCCAATACAAACACAATATAATCATCCTATAATATTTAGCATACAACTTATAGCTCATAAATATACATGATACACATCTAGTAACTCATATAAATGATAGAATGAATGCACACATAAATTTAGGGTATTACATTCTCCCCTCCTTATAAAAATTCATCCTTGAATTTTACAAACACATAGAGTTCTCTTGTATTACACATGAAACAAAAAGGAATACTTATGTAACATATCTTGTTCACTTTCCCATGTATACTCTTCTACATTATGATTCTTCTATTGTATTTTAACCATTGTGATTTCTTTATTTCTTAACTTCTTCACTTGAAGATCGATGATTGCAATCGGTACCTCCTTGTAGGCCAAGTTCTCATCTACCTCAATAGCTTGTGGTTGCAACATATGTGATGAATTTGACACATACTTTCTCAATATAGACACATGAAATATGGGATGTACATAACCCAAATTCGGTGGAAGAGCCAGTCTATAGGAGACATTGCCAACTCTTTCCAATACCTCAAATGGTCCCACAAACCTCGGTGAGAGCTTGCCTTTATTGTCAAATTTCATTACACATTTCATAGGAGGGACCTTAAACAACACATGGTCTCCTATCGAAAAGTGGACATCTTTCCTTTTTGGATCCGCATAACTCTTCTGCCTACTAAAGACAATTTTCAATCTTTCTCTTATAATTGACACTTTCTCAGAAGTCTTCTTAATCAATTCTAGCCCATTGATATGCTTGTCTCCTACTTCCATCCAACATGCCAGTGATTTGCACTTCTTAATATAGAGTGCTTCATACGATACCGTATCAATGGTGGAGTGAAATCCATTGAAAAATAAAAAATACATATATCGGATGAAATTGTGGTTGTTGTCCTTACCTTCCTTTACTTATTTTGTAATAACTTTGGTTACGCTTATCCAAATGACTTAATTCTTTTTTCTACTTAAATTAGACACATAAACCTACAACATATCCAAAATTTAAATCAAAATAAGTACTGCATAATTTATAGTAAATTTTGATAATAAACGTTTCCATTTTAGTGAAAAAAAAGTATTTTAGGATCCATTTGTTTTGCAGATATTTTTCAAGAAAGAATTGTAAAGCCCAATCCATGAATTTCATTCACTAGATCCTAAAATATTGTAGAGCTCTATACTTGAAAAATATCTGAAATTAGTCTGGATAACGAATTGGATTGAGTTTGAGAATTATAATACTTTCACTCGAGTGGCTCCGATTATTTTAATTTTATATGAAAGGAACTATATTTTAAATTATATATAATATTTATGTTTAAATAGTGATGTACTAATTGAGCTTGAACACTTGTTGCAAAAAAAAAAATGAGCTTGAACACGAGCTCATTCAAGTTAGTTTGCTTGACCTCTATTTTAATTAAATATTGATAAATTAATTAATTTATTTCTAAAGTACTGAGTTAATCGAGTCAAACTTGTGCATAGAAATGAAAAGTCGAGTTTTCTAATCAAGTAGAGCTCTAAACTATACTTGATTACACCTCTAATTCAATCCTGTAACATACAGAACAACTCAACTTTTTAGAATTTTATCTCTGATGTTCATGACTCTCTCATGATCCTCTTAGGTATTGCCCTTATGGGTGTAAGCTTTCGAGATGTTATTCCTATTGTTTCCTTCATGTCTATGGTCTCTGGAGTAGAATTACTGCCAGGCTCCCAGTCAAAACAGTGAAGCAAGGAGGCTAGAACAAGGTGAACTACGCGGTGAGCCAATGAGATGCCTACACAAATTCGTCTCCCAGATCCAAATGGGATAAATTCAAAGTTTTGCCCTCTATAGTCAATATTAGAGCCTAAAAATCTTTCAGGCTTGAAAGACAAAGGATCTTCCCAAGCATCTGGGTCTCTTCCAATACCCCATACATTTACAAAAACTTGTGTTTCTTTAGGTATTTCATATCCCATAAAGTTTGTGTCTTGCAATGTATTTCTTGGAATTAGCAATGGGAATACAGGATGTAATCTCATTGTTTCTTTGATTACTGCCTGTAAGTATGGCAATTCATCTATATCACTCTCGTCAACCTTCCTTTTTGGTCCCATAACTCGATTCAGTTCTTCTTTAACTCTTTTCATTGATTCTGGGTAGCAGAACAGCTCTGCCATGGCCCATTCAATAGTGCTGCTTGTAGTTTCTGTCCCACCAAAGAACATTTCCTGCAGAGTAACAGATTCAATAACAAGCTAGTTTTAGAGGTGTTCATGATTTGCTGTTTGTTGTTGAAAATTACAATTTTTTTTTGACGTTGGTGCTAAAGTGCATCTCCACTCTTTTACCATCCTGTTATTGCATAACCATAGTTCATATATATAATATATGGCTTAGAAATTCAATATCTGATTTAGTTCTAATTGGATTGGGTAAGTTAATACACTTATAAATAGTTTTTGATAGTGGGGTTGAAATCTAGGCACATTCAAAAATATGGAGAGAGAATTTACCAGTATGATTATGAATATATTGTGAGTAGAGATCTTATCAGGTCCTTCACCTTCATTCTCCAATAGTGCATCCAAGAAGTCCTTTCTCTTCCTTTCTTTCTCTAATTTCTGCTCTTCTATCCTCTTCCTCACAAAGCCTTCCAGTACATTCATGGTTCGTCCCAGTTCTCTCTCCATTCTTCTCTTGATCCTCTGGGGATCCAGACCTTTAAGAAATGGCAACAAGTCAGCAACATTTGGCATCCCACTCAACTGTGAGACCTGCTCCAGAGCATCAAAGAACTCGTGTCCCTCTTTCGAATGAGAATTCAGAAGATCCTGTGAAAGCACAAGGTTGCCTATCAGGTTGAATGCCATGACAAAGACATAGTGAGCTACCACCGCCTCCCCTGATTCTCCTCGTGCATGTGCTGCTGCAACATCCTCCTCAATATATTGTATCATATTTTCAACGCAATTTTGCCGAATGATAGTGGAGTCATTGATTCGCTTGATGGTCATGAGCTCCACTGTAACAAGTCGGCGATGAAAGCGCCATTTGGAGCCGTACTGGCCTACAGAAACTGCTGCCTGATCATAGTTATGAGCTGTTAAACATTCAGGAACTTTCCGATCGCAGAAAGTAACATCATGATTCTTGAACAGCTCTTCGGCTGCCTTGGCAGACTGTATCACAAGGGTGTTAATGCACCCCAATCGTACCCAAAGTACAGGCCCATACTTGAATCCAAGCTTGTATAAAGCCTGGTGTGGCATGATCCCAAGATCAAATATGTTACCAAAGACTGGCCAACCTTTAGGCCCTGGTGGTCGTTGCTTGGCACCAGGTCTTGACTTTCTCTGTTTCAGCAACAGAATCACCATTGCCAAAAAGAGAAAACTAAACCAGGCAAGCAAATTACTATAGCTCCACTCCATTTACTTTAACCTTTCTTTTCCTTTTTGTTTGAGGTTGTTATAAATTATTTTTGAGATTTTCTATATATACAAATAACTTGCATATTTATTCCCTCAAATTCGTTTTACATGTTTTCTCATGGTTCCTTTGGGGGGGAGCAAATTATCTGGCTTTATTTTTGGACATAGCTTTTACTGTTGATGTCTTGTCATGTTAAATGTCAGGATAATTCTTATTTATACTGGGTGTATACATCACAACAAATAAAAAAGTGACACGTATATATGAGTGTTTTACACTTTGATATTGAATGATTAACATCTATATTAAATGTTAAGTTATCATATAATTAAAGGAATGCCTGTTGAGAAGATGTTGAAAATTAAAAAATGTTAATGCAAACACACATATATGTCAATGTCATTGGCCTGCATAAATTATTTATTTTAGTGGTAAGACTTCACTTTTTTTTTTTTTTTTTTTTTTTTTTTTTTTTTTTTTTTTGCCAACGGCGGTAAAACTTCACTTCAATATCATTGGTAAGACTTCACTTAAGAAAGGGAAATATCACCTTTCATCTATAGTTAAAAGATAATTATAGATGTGGAAAAATTGAACAAATAGAAACTAAAATATAATATCAAATTTCAGAAATGGTAGCCACTGATGCAACATATATAAGAAAATTCTGTATGATAACAAAAATCTGCATATGGACAAAAAAAAAGAAGAAAAAAGAAAAAAAGATCTCAAAAATCTGCATATGGACAAAAAAAAAAAAAAAAAAAAGAAAAAAAGATCTCAATAACGAAAGATAAAACTTCTTAGAATAAAAGTGTTTGGTGAGGATAAACTATCAAACAAAACAAGATCAATTATCTATTTATTGTAATGATTTTTATTTTATTTTATAATTAAATAATTTCGATGCCTTGGTAATGGCGTAAAGCACTAACATTTTCGTTTTAGGTGTTTATATTTCATGTGACCAATAAGCTTTTAGTGTAATAGTTCAAAGTCATCTTCAGATTTTAAATTTTCGAATTTAAATTTTAATTAAAGTTAAATTTATTAAAAAAAAAAAAAAAAAAAGTCATGTCCGTATACCCATGATTTGTTCCTATCTATATTTGACTTATAGGGCTACATTTTTCCCCCACTATAACTTTCTCTAGTTGGACTATTGATTGTAATGGAAACAATGTTTTAAATGAGCTTGAAAAGGGTCAATTTCAAGTGGCATAGGTAAGGCAGATTTTTCTACAATATCAAATCTTTCATTGATTCTCTTAACATTTTTTATATTTGGAAAGAAAGCAACGGTGGCTCTCATGGGTGTTAAAAGTTATATATGCATAAATAATTTGTTGGTATGCATATTGCATAGTTCTTAAATTTATCAATTGTAGTGGTTTGAGACATCTGCAAGGATTTTTTTTTTTTTTTTAATGTGTTATAAAAAAAAATTTGAAAATTTTCTTGAATCATATATTCTTGGTATAACATGAAAATTTAGTTGCAGATTATCACTTCTGCTTCATATATTCTCAAGTTTGAGTCGCTTGCAACCCAACTCAGGTTCCTTTAGTTTAGTTTGGATCAATCCGAACGAACCTCTAATTAGAGGGGATAGGAAGTTGCATTTTCCTAATTAAATAGTTACTAATTAATTTATTATTTTATCCTTAATTTTTTACTAATTTTATTATAAGGTGGGGTATTATATATTGTCTTTAAAACACATGAATTAAATAAAAACATTATACTTCTTAAAAAATTAATATACCTACAAACATAAAACTCAATTTTCTGTTTAATTTTATAGGCTTGAGCCACTCAATATGAAATTTCATATTGTTTCTTTCATAGTAAAAAGATTGGTGGAAGTTGAAACAGTGAATATTGACGCATGACTCGAACATTCTTTTAACAATCAATTTTATTTCCATGAAAATGCCTTTGTAGGCAAATACAACAAGAGCAAGAGTAATAGATCTAGTCCAAACAATACAATACAAGTCTTCCTAACCCTAATCACTTAAAATAAAATAATATTAAAGTTTAAATCAATTATTTATATAAAATTATTAATTACTAAAAAAATTTCAAAAATCTTTTAGCATTTCTTGTGTACCAAACATTACGTATACTCCAATCATGCTTAGATGCAAGCTCTCTCTCTCTCTTTCTTTCTTTCTTTCTTTCTTTTTAAATGGAAACGTATTACGTTAAGAATTAGAAATTACATCAGCAATAAGTCGAGCTCCTATAACATAGGGAGGCTCTTGTTAAATAGAGGGACTAGCATGACAACGAGCTACTCGAGCTAGACAGTAAGCAATTTCATTAGCTTATCTCTTAGTAAAACAAACAAAAAAAAACTTCTTTCCTGTAATAAAAGAAAACTGCAATCCTAAAAATAGCCCCAAACTTAGAAAGATCAGGTTGTTGAAACCTAAGAGCATCAACTACTATTTTAGCATCTAACTCAAAAATAAATTCTTTCAAGCCCATATTCAGCACCCACAGAAGAGCTTCACGAAGACCAAGAGCTTCAACTTCTTTGATAGCAAACAGACCTTCAAGAACTTTAGATGAACAAGCAATAAAAGAGCCCTTCTCATCTCGAACAATCATCCCAACACTTGTGCTATTGCTGTCACAAAATAATGTTGTGTCCACATTGCATGTAACTTTACCAGCTGGTGGTTTATTGGATAGGGCTAACACTTACTGTTGTGGAATTCGGGTTTTACTTCCACCAATAATAATAAATTCACCTTGAAAATATTGCACAGATAAATAGAGTGTGAACGATTGTACTAACAAATCACCATAAGGTAAATTCTCATGAAAGAGAGGTGGGTTACAAAGAACACACTTAAGTACCAGATCTTTCCTTAACCAGAATTTTACCAAAACAAGTAATTTAATAGCACAATAATTCACTACAACTATACCCGTCAATAGCTATTAAATAGATATAAAAAAGAACACCAGAATTTTAACGAGATTTGGCCAATTATGCCTACATCCTCAGACACTACCAAAATAATATTTCAATATAATAAAGAAATATTACAAAGAGAAGAAAGAGAGAGAGAGAACAACAAAAGCCTTAGAATACAAATAGACTTAGTTGTTTTTGGGATGAATAAAACTAAAGGAGGAGACTTCTTTTTATAACTAAGGAAGCCTCCTTATTCGCCTCAAAATATACTGTCCAAAAGCGACCCGCAAGTATATAGGGCAATTATAATATATAGGAAGCACCCAATGTCATATTCTCTCAAGAAATTACAAATGGATTTTATTTGTTTTGGATCAAAGTAAATTTAAATGTAAAAATATTTTTGTTTGATTTTTTTTAAAGGAAATAATTTTAAAACAGAAAATTAAATAATACAAATGTAGATTTTTTTATGCAATAGATGAAAAATGTCCAGGGTTCGTAATTCGCTTATCAATCATTTATGTTTATGAATATATCCAATTGATTATGCTTAAAAGAATCAGTTTTAATAATTTTAAGAATAAAAATCAGTCAATTAGCAATTATATTCATAAAAATCATTTTATCAAATTATATATTAAAAACCAAATCTTAATCTTAAAACTTATATTTCTAATCCATTTTAAAACCTTAAAAGAATGAGATCTGGAAATAAACTTTCCTTCGTTCATAACCTAAGTTAAACAAATGGTAGCTAAACATTTGTTTATAATCAATTAATCAATTCAATTAAGAAAAGATAAATATAATCAAAAAGAATTTTTATTCAATATTCATATCATGATAATTTCATACAAAACCCCAGACAAAGATAAATTTAATTCATGAAAAAATAAAGAATAATCTCCATATCATTAATATCAAAATAATATATTGAATTAATATTATCAATCCAATAATTAAAAGACAAAAATAATAGAGAATTAAAGTTACAATTGATTCAATGCTCAAGTCCAATCTCTTGGTATTTGCACAAAATAAATATCTCAAGAACCAAATACAATCTTTATTGGAGGACTGACTGAAGAAAATTAAAATCTAAATGAAAAGTGTTTGAATTTTAAAGTGAAATGAAATAGGAGAAAAGCCTATTACGAAAAACTGTCTCTGCCTTTCTCTGCGAAATAAGCTCCTCCTGCCAAAAACTAAAGAAAAAATTAAACTGCTAAAAACTATTTCTCTTCTTTTTAAAACCTCACTTCAATCGCCTCACCAAAAATAATAAAAACACTCACGTCCCACCAAACCTCACACCAATGTCTCTACCGTCTCTTCTCTTCTATCTATATGTATATATATAGATATAAAAATATTATTAATTTATTATTTTAATATTAATTTATTATTTTTTTTACTATTATTTTTTTTAGTTGCGCGAATTCAGACAGAATTGATTATCAATTCCGCCTGCAATCAATTTTCAAAAGTATACTTTTTTTTTTAATTTTAAAATGGTGGACCCCACTATTATAATAATATATAATATTTAATTTTATTCTTAAAAAACGTGTTTAAATAATTTGTTTTTTCCATTTTTTTTGTTTTTTTCTTCTTTTTCAAAAGTTTACTCTTTTTTTTTTTATATTTTATTTTATAAAGAAGTGGATCCCACTATTTTTATTATAAATTTATAAGCTACTCCTTCATTCCATGGTCCACTTTTGCTTCAAATTCTTTTATTTTTTTTATTTTATTTACTAAGCTGAACAAGACTAACAAACATATTAAAAATACCACAATTAAATATAAAATAAATATTAAATTAACATTAAAAACATAATTTAAACATAATAAAATTACGACAAAACAACTACTCCACACTTAG